>JALHCF010000169.1:0-15827 GCA_024341135.1 Tolypocladium album | reverse complement strand
GGCGGGGCACACGGCAGGAGGCGGGGCACACGGCAGGAGGCGGGGCACACGGCAGGAGGCGGGGCACACGGCAGGGGAAATTCATTCCTAACCGGCTGAGCTGCGGGAGGCAGCGATTTTGGCGCTGTGTCGACCCAACCCGACGTGGTAGCCTCTCCTGCCGCTTTTAGCTAAGACTTCCATGACGAGAAGTGACGCCTGGATAGTAATGCGTATGTCCATCCGTCTGCTTCCGGCTCATCTTCGCCGGGAGAGCCAGCATTCCGAAGAAGCCAGGCCGCTGCATAAGGGGTAGATTTTTCATCATATGGAAAGTATAGAGTACTTTCAGAGAGTCATACCTACATTATGTACAACTCTCCGACTTCGTGTCTGCTTTCCCAATTATATTTCCCCCCCCGGATGACTTGCTCCTTTTGCCTCACTTCTAGGAGCGTTGCCCATATGGCTCGCCACGTTGCCCATATGGCTCGCCACGTTCGACTTCAGACAGTGGACGACCATATCTGTAATCGGGCTTGGGATCTCGTTCAGGGCGACGACCGCGATAGACAAAACCCTCCCATTTCTCACCGTGCGAGCCGCCGGAGCTTAGTTGCGAGTAGAGCACGGCGTAGCCTACGGCCTCGATATACGCCCAGCCCACATCGTAATTAGTCGTGCCATCGAGGCCCCCCCACCCTTCGTCGTCATCTTCATCATCGTCTTCTTCATTCTTTTCTGCTGGCGTGTAATCCTGATATAAGCCATCAATAATAATGACTTTTCCCGTAAAGTGCAAGCACCACCGCAAGCCGGGTAGCTTTCCCTCTCGTTGCGTCGCTATAATACTCTTTATACAGACCTCGTCGACGTATAGACAGAAGTTGTATCGAGGGAGACAACCTGCAGCCCAAGGCCGATCCGCTATTTCGCCATCTCGTTTCTGTTCCTCTACCCACGTAAGGAATCGACTCCGCGCAGCACCCTTGGACGCTCTATCCAGAATTGCGGGATCCTCGATAACTGTCCATTCGAGCTGCTGGCCGAGCTGGTCTTCCAGCTTATAGTAATAGAGTTCGTCAGCGACCGCTGCCTTGTAGAGATCGAGAAAAGTCTGCCACTCGTCGTTATTGCTATATACGCCTCGCAGTATCACGAAACCCCACTTATTGAGGCCTGTCGCGACGATGTTGTCGATAATAAATCCGAGGTCTCCACTCGCACTCGCGTGTTGATAGCCCTCCGGGTAACCGGGGCCTGTATTGTTTGCGTTGGGCATTTCAGAAGTTTATGCAATAGAGCGAGCCGAATAGATTTTGTAATATTTGAGACTTCAATGCAGGGCAATGGGAGGAAGATCTCAAGAAAGATTTCACTTGGCCGTGGGCTTCAAGCCAAGACTATTTATGCTGGACAGTTTGTGCTACTTCGGCGGCATTTTGGAGGGTCAGGGCACGCTGGACTTGGTATTTATTAGAATAACTGGACCGCATTGTTTATTCACGCTAAGCCCAATGAAGCATGCTAACCCCCTTGGCTCCACTCCTCCTTCAAAGGTTTTCCACACATGATGCCCATGTAACTGATCTACCCAACCCATGTTCAGTCCTAAACCCTGACTTACTCGTAAACGTGCCGGGGGCATCCCTGGGGCTTGTTCCTATCGACATGGGTCTAGGGTTTCTTGACAATCTTGACAACAATACCATCCGCCCTGGCCTTGCTGTCCTTGAACTCGGCAGAGGTGTAAGCTGGGTTGGAGGTGTTGACAGCAACACCCATCTGGCCACCGTTCTGGGCGCAACCGAGCAGGGCAGCCTGGCGCTGAGCGTCGGTGGCCCCCTCGCCACCATCGATGGTATTAGCAATGTCGGCGTACAAAACGGCGGACTTGACAAAGGGCGCGATGTGCTTGGCGAGGATGAGGATGGTGGCACCCTCCGGCAGCGTCAGGGACCACTCCTGGCAACTGGCGGCAGTTGGCATCTGGTAGAAGGCGCTCATGCCAGAGTTGCTCTGCCCGACGAAGCGCAAGTACGAGGCCAGGTACTGGAGCTCCTCGGGGTCGATCTTCTGGGAGGTACCGCCATCGACGCCGTAACAGATCTTGCTCTTGCCTTCAACGCATGACTGGCGCGACTGCAGAGTGGCAGGAGCCGCGGGGGAGGCACCGACCAGAGAGGCCGCGGCCACCAGCAGGCTGGTGAGAGAGAAGACCTTGGAGATCATTGTTGCTGAGGAGCGAGATTAGTGCGGAGATGAGGGAGAAGAGGCAGGATGAGATATCAGCGACTGGATGCGGTGGGTAGCACAGAAAGAAAGGCCATGAAAAGCTGCGTACAACGTTCGTGTTATATACACACAGAATCAAAAGATCCAATGTGAGGCCGTAGGGTAATTAGCGCGGGCGCCCAACCGTCAACCATGAAATGTTTCCTTGACTTCTCGTTGTTTTTTTTGCGTGCATATCCCAGACGGTAGCCTCGGCATCGTAAGAGGCAAGTCGCCTGAGTCACAAGAGCATCGTGTACCTCGGTCGACGCGAGAACCGAATAGAGATGTTAGACGGCGTCGGAGTTACTAGTTCTTTCTGGACAATAATATGCGCGCTCTACTTTTTAGACCCTGAACCAACATAGTTTGGTGGTCCAACTGCAGAGGTAAGCGTGCAAGGGTGACATGGCAGGGGTTTGATCGAGAGAATCCATGTATATCCGTATATACCCGTATGCATGCTGCCCTCGGAGAGGTGGCACAACGGCGTCAAAGAGGCATCCTGGGCTGATCCCTGGTATCTTCCCCTTTGTGGGCTGCCGCCGTTCACAGTTGCCCATTGAACCGCTCGCCTGCCTACCTTAGCGCACTTCCAGGGTTCAGATGTGGCGTGATGACTGGCGACCTGCAGCGGCACCCCCGGAACAGCCTTGATCCGCCGGGGCATTGGCTACGACGTAACGTGTAATTTCGCAGTCTTACACGATCTAGACCGCTCCGGATAGTGTCGGGTGATAATGCATAGGCGACACTTTTTGGGGGGCAGAATTAACGGCCCCTGTCAACGTATAATACTGATCATTAGGGGTGAGAAATGCCCAGGAACAGAGTATTAGCAGAACCAACAGGTTAGCTCATTTAATATCCTCTACTAAGTTACACTAATATTAGCCCCATGCGACATGTACCTACACACGCCTAACAAATACCTTATGTGCGGACTACGTAGCCATATAACTTCACTAAATTACTTAAATCTCATGACCTGCAGGGGAATCTCCTCACCTCCAACAGCCAAGCAAACCCACCATGGAGCTTTCTAAACTAGTCGCTAGTATCTTACGTACCAGTATGTCTCTATAACTCACTAATAGTAGACGCTTCGTGTTTTGAAGTCCTAGATACTCTTAGGCATCGTTTAATTAAAGTTCAAACTATATATCTAAGTATAGCGCTAAACCTTTGCTCTGTCAATGTTCTACTAAACCCACACATGCCAACGGCGCATTCGAATTCTTTACTTGATCTTGGCACGGGCATCCCCTGAAAATGTAACGCTAACGGGCCTTATGAACCCGATGTAACGCTAACGGGCCGTATGATCCCGATGTAACGCCAACGGGCCGTATGATCCCGATGTAACGCCAACGGGCCCGGGCGGCTTAAGCTTGAATTAACGTTGCGAAAACGCGCGCGCCACCGGGCTAACGGCTGCCCGCCCGCCCCTCTTCCCCCGGTCCTCTTTCGACGGCAGAGCCCATCATGGCCCACGGCCGCCGCCCTTGAGGACGACGAGACTAGCTGTGCCTGGGGTAGCAGACGCGGCGCGCGACGTGGGCGGATGGTTTTAATCCTACAGGAAGGTTTGATGCTGGCTTTGCTGCGATCGGCTCACGGGCCTCGCCTCAAGAAAGCGCAATTTGAGCGACGGGCGAAGGCGCACTTGGCAGCAGCAAAAAGACCCCAGCCAGGAGAACAGCGACAGCGCGGGAGAGTGACCAAAAGGGGGAGGTGATGGCGGGCCCGACCTTGGGACCTTGTGGGAGTGCATCAGGAATGAACCCGATGCAGCGTTAATACGAGTACAAAAATAAAGACCTTATTTAAACAAATATCGAAAATAAGGGTCTAACTAACAAACTCTATAGGAGTAGGCGGAAAAATGCCAAGACGTTACATTGCTTAGTAATTAACCCATACAAGTAGCGTTCTCGTAGCACGTTGTCTTATAACACTACCTAACATAGTAATAAACGATTGCTATGACAAATATTTTCTCGCCAGTGTGAGTTGTTGTCTGGGTGTGGCGCCGTATCTGTTAACCCTGCCGACTCCACAACATTGCTTGATACTGCTTAAGCCCTTAACTCTTTCTGCAAATCGCATTAGGTTATACTTCATGCTTTGTGGTGGTGTTTAAGGAGGGGAAGGGGGAGGTTTGGGCTTAGGCCTCTCGAAGGCCCCTCGAAGGCCTCGCTGCCTGAGCACGTTGAGTAAAACCACCTTGTGATTCGACATGGCGCAAAGGTATCAGACGAAGAGGAAATCATGTGTAAAGGCTGCAGGTTATGATTCAGAAATAATGAAAACATGGAGAAAAATTGATCGGCTTCGCTTATAGGCACAGTCTAATGTTCTGAATACAGCAAAATCGAGGAGTACATTGGTTGATAAGCGGGATTGCATTACGTGAGCTCCATTCTTGGTGTTAACATTGTCCACTCGAAATTGTGCTGGAGAAAATTACAAGGTGAACATATGTAAGTGTTTAAAGTGTGTGATGAAGCCAATACTATCCGCGAACTGGGTTCGGAGCCCGCCCTACCACAACATTAAATATGACTTAGCCTGGCGTGTTGATGGATTTCTTAACCCCAGCGCAAAGCCAGGCGCCTGTTCCATCCTTTGTCCAGGACCGGCTTTGGTCCGCCCCCCTCAGCAAGACAGTAACTGTACTTGTCTTCGAGCTGGCACTTGGATCTTTTCCCCTCCTCCCCGCCCACAACGAGGCTAGGATTCAACTTGATGAAATCGTTCATGTCCACGTTGTTGAGGCGTGTCACGTAGCTACACCTATTAATGAGTCTGATATTGTCGTCGTTCATCAATAGCTCGTTATCGCCCCACAGCGCGACTAGGTCTGGATCAGTGAGCGCGCGGCCGTTGACGAACATGTTGCACTTGGCACTAGATCCTGGGGCGAGTGGCTTTTGAGCGGTCATGGGGATCGTGCTGTTGCTCTGCATGTTTCCGAATTCTGGAAACCGCCCAGACTGAGCGGATCCAGCAAAGAGACTATTCGTTTGGTCAGCGCGACAGGAATCTTGATACTATCTTGTCGAAAGGATGGAGCAAACCTTCGCGGGCCAACGCAAGTGACATAGCCTTCCCAACGGGCGATATTCGAGCACTTTTCATCGATTATCTCATTTAGAGAGCGGAACTGGCTCTCTGTGATACTGTACTTTCGAGCGATGGAAGCACACGTGTCGCCGGGACTACGTTTGTGCGCGAGTCAGCTCTATTCTCTCTTATCGTGTGGTGCAATAGTGGAAAAAAAAAGCAATGAGACTTACACAATGGTATGGATGTCACAAGGCTTATCGAGGCATAACTTGGAGCCCGCCTCCGGCATCATTGCGCAATTGATATCTATCGCATTCTTCTGGATGAGGCTGAGAGTAGAAGTTCTCTGGGATCGCGAGATATCATCACACTTGTCGTCCTCTCGCATCGTGTACCAGCGCTCGCACTTTCTCGTGTCGTCCGTCTCGCCAGCAGAGGCCACTCTCATTGGGCTGTCTTCGGGCTTCATGTATGTGGTTGCAATGACGGGTTCAAATACGGTATCTTTGCAAGCTGCCTTGGTCTGCTTGAATTTATCCACGCGGGATTGCGTGACTCCGAGGGGCGAGCTAATCATCACAGCGAGCGGTCCGAGATTACATTCGTGGCACTTGTCAAACTCGACGGAACCATTTTTCCACTCGCTGCGGAGTTCGTCGCAGAAGCGATCGCTGGCCTTGTCTTTGTAGCAGTTGATGTCGAAAGTGTAGGCAAACTTGTCGACAAAGTAGAAAGCTAATCATCATAGGTGGACGCAATGGTCAACAGGGCCCCGAGCTCAATAGTGTTCTCGTAGAGGTCCAGTCAGGTTACTTACGAGGGTAGACAGTTCCAGTGTGATGAATTCCGTCCTGAGGCGCGGTGCAAGTCTCGACAATCTTGACACGCAACTCCTTGAGCTCCTCACGACACCCAAGCTGGCAAATTTGTTCAAGTTCTTTGCGTGGAAGGACTTTGACGCTATTGCTGGTGCTACGATCCGTTCGCTCGAACAATAGATGATGGCAGTGTTGCAACTCAGTGTTGAGGACTTGAACGCATGCATCGCTCGGCCCCAGCACATCGTAGGACTGTGTATTTGGCTTGAAAAACTGCTGCGCTTGAGCGATGGGCCCCAAACCCACTAGCATAGCCAGAATGAAGCTCCAAGAATGCATGATGTATGCTGGCGGCTATGGCTCTCTGTAGTGTTGCAACACCAAAGTCTTGAGTTGTGGGGAGAACCTGCTTGAATAGGATAAAAGTCGACGGGCACCGAGAAGTCTTTGCAATTCAAAGTGTGCAGAGTGACTTGGATCTTTCCTTCCTTCCTTCCAGTCAACACAATATCAGCGGGACGGATGCAGATCATTGAGATTCCGCCGCTTACGACTTTTCCCACCAAGTCGTTCATCCCTGCCTCGGCTAGTTAAGGGTGGAGGCCGTTTTTCGGATCGTGCCTTATTAGTCGAGGTGCAGGTACGAAGGGAAACCCTGCAACTGCACTGCAGACGACAAGCAGGGATGCTGCAGATGGTGAAGGGTCCAGCTGCAAGGCTCTTGATTACGCCAAGCCTTGACTCGGCCAACAGAGGAAGCGTAGCAACTATAATGCACATATCTTGCGCCCTGCCGAGTCCTGTGGGCATTGGTCTAGGCTCGAGTAGCCCTCAACTCTGCATGGGCTCGGGGTCACAATCATGCAATGTTGGTTCTATGTTTTTGCGGCCTATTGCTTCCAATTGCCTATTTTGGTGTCATGCCCGAGAAGGTCTGTAAATTGAGTACTTTGATTTGTCAATCTGCATCTTTGACACCCCGAATGCTGACAGCTTCGTTCTTGTGACTTGTGACTAGCGGAGCCGGGTCAGACCAATGTAACATACCTTCCACCCTGTATCTCAGGGTTGATGAATTTTTGAGTGATACATGGCAGAGCCATGGCCTTGCTCGGGACTCTGAGGGGACCCATCATTGTTCTCAAAAGTTCCTCGGCGTCTGACCTCGGCCTCGCCCGGCATCAGAGCACCTGCGTCGAGATTACAGTAAATCGGGCCACTGGCATGAATGGGTTCGTGAAGAAGTTTACAGAGTTGTATAGAACTAATTGCCCAGCCCGATATTAATGGTGATGTAGTCTGCTTCATCCAGCTTCCCCAAGCACTCCTATATTGTCTATCACTCTTTACTTTTCCTTCTTGTTTGCCTGTTTGCCTCACAACACAATAAAAGATGCGCTTCCCTTGGCTGGCCGTTGTGGTCTTCCTAGGGATAGACGCCGCTCTTGGGCTTTCTTCCACTTCTAGGTCCGCTGATACCATCACCCGAGATGTCTTCGCCGACTTGGACCTCCCATCCGTCTGGTCCGCAGCTAGATTCAGGCAGCTCCGTGCCCAGGCTGTGTCGAGTACAGCCGGCTCATCCCTTTACTCCCGCGCCGAGAATCTCCCTGTTCTATTGAGAAATGTCACTGAGCCTCAGCTACGCAAGGCCCGAGAGATAGTGGAAAAAGCTGTGGAGGAGGCTGCTGTCCGCAACCGCAAGCGTCTCGACAACCCTCTTCGGAACAACTACAAGCTGCAAGATGGAACCAAGATTTATAGCCGTGATGAGGCACCTGCCCTGCTTTCCATCACCGATGAGATTGCAGATGCTGCTGCTCTCGTTGCAGAGGCTGAAGCCTTTGGGGACAAATTCCAGCTCACCAACGGCAGCACCATCGTCCAGCGTGAAACTCGTCAGAGCAAGGACTTTTGGTTGGAGAATATGAAACATCAAGGCGCATGGCCTTGGGGCAAGAACAAGTCTGATTTCAAGGTCTTTCGTAATGTGAAGGACTATGGTGCCAAAGGTGACGGAACGACCGTAAGTTCTCTCTACTGTCTCATGACGGCTGCCATGGGATTATTCATTATCAGGACATGTGACTGTGAGAGATATCCTTCTAGCTAATACGACTTGCCCTTTAGGATGACACAAAGGCTATCCGAAAGGCGATCGAGGATGGAGGTATGTGTGGAGATGGATGTTATTCATCTACCACGCACGGAGCCATCATCTACTTCCCTTCTGGCACCTACCTTGTCAGCTCTACCATTGAGAAACACTATGGTACACAACTTATTGGCAACGTCAGTTCCCTAATCTTTCTCCCCCTCCACTGAGTGTGCATAAATGCTGACCAGGTCGCAATGTCCTGAAAACAGCCCAATGACCGGCCTGTCATGAAAGCCGCCAAGTTCTTCGTGGGTCTCGGCATTTTCTCCACGAACAAGTACTATGGCGACAACCAAAAGGATGAAGCCAAGCAAGAGCATGAGTGGTACATCAATACGGTAAGTTGCTCTGCGTCTATATGCGTCCTGGGCGCAACATTGATCCTGGAGCTGATCCAAGCTAACCTCGAGATGTGTCTCTGTGTTTTGTTCAGGGCATCTTCTGGGGCCAAATTCGCAACTTCGTCATCGACATGACTGGCGCCTACAAGAAGGTCATGATGTCTGGACTTCATTACCAGGTCTCACAAGCGACGAGTCTGCAGTATGTGGAGTTCAAGGCCTCGACGGATTCTGATGCTGAGCAGAGGGCTATCTGTAAGTTTTCCATTCTGTTTCTCTTTGGCTTGTCTGAATGTTGTTTCATGTTACTGACGACCATCGTCTCTCGCACAGTCGCGGAAAACGGTAGTGGTGGACAATTGAGCGACCTTACGTTCACGGGCGGCAAGTTTGGTATCTGTAAGTCTCATCCATGCGAAATAGATCTACCGGCTATAGATATTGTACATGAACTCGAACTAACAGTAACACACCTTGACGAAGACGGTGGCAACCAACAGTTCACCGGCCAGAGACTCACCTTCACCAATGTCCGCACAGCTGTCCAACTCATTTGGGATTGGGGTTGGACATGGAAGTCGGTCGTCGTCGATGGATCAACTACAGCCTTCAAGCTCGTGTCCGAAGACGGCTCGCACGGTATCGGTGGTGCGCTCATTGTCGATTCGGTCATCAAGAACACCAAGACCGCTGTAGCCATGTACTCCCCCACACAAGACCTTGGCAAGGGCACGACCGGCTTGACACTGGACAATGTCAAACTTGAAAACGTTGAGGTCCTCGTTGACGAAACGAAGGACGGGAAGAGCTCCGTAAGCAGCATCAAAGTCAATGGCGGCAAGAAAGATGTCGATCTCTGGGTCCTCGGACGATCGTATCAGAACAATACGCTCGGAAAGGATCTCATCCAGGAAAGTACTTCTTCACGCGCGACGGGGATGATGGATTCGAAGAACCCCCTCGGTCTCGCAAAGTATCCTTATTTCGAGAGGGCGAAGCCCCAGTACGAGTCTTACGCCGCTTCAGACTTTGTCAGTGCCAAGAGTTCCGGCTGCAAGGGTGATGGCAACAGTGATGACCGAGGGTGCTTGCAGGGTGTGCTTGACCAGGCGGCGAAAGATAAGAAGATTGTCTTCATCGACGCCGGCACGTATATCTTGCAAGACACTTTGCATATCCCACCGGGGTCTCGCATCGTTGGTGAGAATTGGGCCCAGCTTGCTGCGTCGGGAAGCAATTTTGGTGATGAGACGTAAGTGTCGTACTTCATCAAGGCTCAAACCTCCAATCTTGTCATACTGTTACTGACGGCCCACTCGGGGGATGTAGACAGCCTCGGCCGCTCATCCGTGTAGGAAACGCGGGCGAAAAGGGCATAGTCGAGATGCAGGACCTCATCATCACGTCCAAAGGCGAGACTCCTGGTGCGGTTTTCATTGAGTGGAACATCGAGGCCGAGGGTCCGGGTCTGGCCGCCATGTGGGAAGTCCATGTCCGCGTGGGTGGAACTGATGGAAGTGGACTCACGTCGACCAAGTGCCCTCCAGTCCGAGCTGGCGTTGCGCCGGGATGCAAGGGTGGAAGCATGATGATGCATCTGACAAAATCGGGCTCTGCCTACATCGAGAATGCCTGGTACTGGGTTGCTGATCACGATCTTGATGACCCTACGTGGCAAGACAACAACAATAAGATGGTACGTGATATCGGTCATCTCTCACAGGAACATCTCAACCGGATGGACGAACAGGGACTAACATGATGACACATGACCACCGCAGACCCAGACATCAGTCTATGTTGCCAGAGGCTTCCTGATTGAAAGTACAAAGCCGTCATGGCTTTACGGAACGTCGTCTGAACACTCTGTGTACTACCAGTATGAGTTCTTCAAATCTTCCCACGTGCTCGCCGGCATGATCCAGTCCGAGCAGCCATACTACCAGCCCACACCCGCACCGCCAGCACCATTTGGATCGGCGCTCGGCGTCTTCAAGGGAGATCCCACCTTTAGATGCACTGCGGAAGAGCCGTGTGATTCGGGCTGGGGTCTCCGCGTGGTCGACTCTAGAGACATCACTATCCTTGGTGCTGGACTCTACTCATGGTTCTCCACTTACGCTCAAGATTGTCTCGCTACATCGAGTTGTCAGAAGACCATGGCTGACGTATCAGGTAACCTGGGAGACATTGTGATCCATAATCTCGTCACCATCGGCGCGGTCAACATGTTGAGGTCAGACAAGCAGCTCATCACTGCCAAAAATAACCAGGCAGTGGATTTCCATCCATTCTGGAGTCAGGTCAGCAGCTTCAAGGCCCGCGAGTTCGAGCCTCCTTCCACCGCGGAACCCATCGTCGATCATGGCGATGGTCTAGATCCAACCGAGGCTGCGCAGGCAGACCTCAGTTCTGTCTGCACTATGGCTGACACCTGCGTCGATCCCAAAGACAAGACACAGGCGACGTGTGGTAGCGGCTACACGCTGCTCGGGTACGCTTATAACAACTGCTGGTGGGGAAAAGCCAAGATGATTTGCTGCAAGACGTCGTCAGCGCCATCGTCCTGCATGTGGCGCGCGAATTCCGGTAGTCTATCATCGGACTGTGACGCCCGCTGCAACGAGGGCGAGGTGCCTCTGTATGAGGACCAGTTGGGAGGCGGCCTGATCGCCGAAGACCCAGAATGCGAACGAGGCGGAAAGGCCTTCTGCTGCAAGCATCGTGGCTTTTCTGCCCTGACTGCCGGCTGTGCGTGGGAGGCGAACCCGTCCTGCGTTCCCAGCGGGAAGTGTCCGGAGGGCAAGACGTTTGTCGCTTACAAAAGCCGTGGCAGCAGTTCACCATTTTTTGGTTGTACCCCCCATGAAAATTACTGCTGTCCGCGCAAGCAGTTGGACAACTGCCACTGGGTCGGCCAGGGAGACTGTGCAGATGTCTCATGTAACAACAAGGAGATCACACTGGCCATCGACGAATATGGCGACTCGAGCAGCTCATGCAACTGGCAGCGAAAGAAGTCCCTCTGTTGTACCAGGAATCTCAAGGCACCCGAGGGGACATGTGCGCCCCATGTATGCAAGGCACGGCCCTGGGAGTGCGAGCGCGATCCCTGGGCGCTTGATGGTGACGAGGACGAACTTGTGGAAGCCAGGGATCTGCATGAGGAGTCTGGCGACCACCACCTCGCCATTCGAACCAACTCCAAGGACCCGGGAAGGCCAAGCGGTAAACGGAGGGGTTTTGAAGTGTGGATTCCGGTTCTCGGTGTTCTTCGCTACGTCTTCCTCTACGCGCGACCCTACAGCGGGCCGAGCCCATCGTACGGACGGTCGACTGGCGCTCGTCCCGGCACTAACAGCGATGGCATTCGACTGGGCGGCGTGGCCCGTTATGGGTGTAGTAACATCGAGAGCTTTAACATCAACACTGAGCTCACCGGCACGGGTCAAAGACCAAACCCCGATACCAGATATGATGGCTATCAGATGGACCACCGCGTTGATTTGCAGTACATGCGCGACCTGGTTCACACTGTCCTCCACGGCGTGCTCACCAGTGGCGGGGACTTGAGCAGTTCTGTGAGCGCCATAGAATACTCTACGTTTGAGCCGTACTGGAACTGGAACAACGACCTTCTCCCCATAGGTATGCGCCAGATTACTCCGACCAGCCCGAAAAACGTCATGAGTGGAGTCAACAGCATGCGCAACGTCAACAACCGGCTCTTCGAGGTTCTCGGCGGTAACACCAACAGCGGAACGCTCATCCTACTCGAGTCCGAGCTGAACCGCATTAAGGGAGCGCTCTTCAACGGTCAGTTTAATGCGGCCACGGGCAAACGTACAGGCAAGTTCGACGCTAGGGACAAGACGAAGATGGGCGAGCAGATGAACGCTCTCATCTCCACAACGGGTACTCTGGCTACACAGCAGTTCTTCCAGCAGGATCTCGAAGCCGTCGTCGCGGTATGGCGGTACATCCGGCGGGACGATGTGTACAGCGGTATCCAAAGCATTCGCCAGGCGCTCCGCAACGAGATCACCCTCATCGAGAACGAGACGAGGCAGATCGCCCTCCGCCCGTCGCTGGCGGGATTCACGGCCATCTTTGACGAGTTCGATCCGGACTGGTGGGAGAGAGCTGCGGATGACAGTCGATCGTGGATCCTGGACTGGCAGACGCGAGCGCTGGAGGCGTTGAGGAACTTCGAGCAGAATCATGGGGAGAGTCATCCCGAGGCGATTTGGATTCGACAAATGTTAGACGATATCTGGAAGTCGGCGCTGGAATGGATTAAGAGGCCAGACGATCTATAAATAGGAGCTGAGTTCGTAGCGAATAATAAGTATAGTCGTTATCTATTCTTTAATATAGTCCTCTAAGTATAACTTAACCTCTGAGTCCGAAATTAATCGATCGCGAATTACGCCGGAATAAATACGTTAAAAGCGATATCAACCCGATTACGAGAATTAGAAGGCCCGATTACCTTACCTTCGCTTTATAAAGATAGTAGGAACGGATAGGGGAGGGCGTAGCGGGTAAAGTATAATAGACTATTATAAATTAATAAGGCGGCCGTAACGTATACGGCCCGTTACGGAATAAAGGTAGCGAGCTATATAACAATAAGAATACCTTACGAAGTTATATATAGGGTTATATAAAAATACCTTACTCTTATATATAATAAATTTAAGGTAGACTTTAGAACGATTCCTCTCTAGTATTTTATCGTAAAATAGGCCTTATTTTATATTTATAGCTAATTATTTTTATAAACTCTACCTTTAATATTTTCCCTTATAAAATAGGCCCTATCTAAATATCCTAGTAAAATATATATAGACTTTAAAAGTATTATTATATAAAAGTAATACTTTATTAAGGTAGTAATATAGTATAATAGACGGTCCGATAAGGGATCGTAAGTTAGGTTATTATTCGAATAAAGTAAGTTAGGCTTAACTTAGAATAGTATATCTTTTATAAGGTTCCGTTAAGAAGCTTTATACTTTACTTAATTCTTAAAGAGAGACTTAGACTTAGATTAATTACTAAAGATCTAGCTATCTACCTATAGGTAATAACTATAGTATATATATTTATCTATCTCTTTATTAATCGATATAATCGACTATTAATCTATTCGATTATAGGTATACTTAAAGTAATTAAAGCTCGATCCTTTCGATTACCTCTTAGGACCTACTTATTCTATAGGGAATTAAAGGTATCTTCTATATAACCCTATATATAACTTTGCGGGGTAGTAAGGAAGGTTAAAGTCCTTAATTAGTAACTTTCCTTCTAAGGCGGGCTAATACGCGGTATTCTTATCGTTATGCGGCTCGCTACCTTTATCCCATAACGGGCCGTATATGCTACGGCCGCCTTATTAGTTTATAATATTATTCCCCTCCTTCTTAGGGTTTCTATTGCTATCTAGTAGTTCTACTAAGCCTTTATACTACTATATCTTACTTAAGCTAAGAGAGAGAGAGAGGAAAAGAGAGACTAGAAAACGAAAGAAAGAAAAGACTAGGAGAAAGGAAGGAAACTAGGAAAAGGAAGGAAAAGAAAGGGATAAGAGTAGGGTTAGTAGGGTTTCTATTGCTATCTAGTAGTTCTACTAAGCCTTTATACTACTATATCTTACTTAAGCTAAGAGAGAGAGAAAGGGAGATTAGAAAATAGAAGAAAGGGAAGATAAAAGGAAAGAAAAAGGAAGGAAACTAAGAGAAAGAAAAGAATAGAAAGGGAAAAGAGAGACTAGCTAGAAGCTAGAGGGAAGAGACGCTATCGAGGTCGCCGAGCCGGCCCGGGCTTTCGTAAGGGTAAGCCCTATAGAAGCGTCGAGCCAAGCGGCTGCCGTAGGCCCGGCTAGGAGTTATAGCTCCTTATAGGCCTTAGCGGTCTCTTTTTCTATTAAACCGCCTGCCGAGAAAATAAGGGGCCTAAAGGAGGCGCCTATTACTCGGTATTTCCTCCGTTTTTCCTCCGCCGCCTCCCGTAAGGTCTCGTAGGGGTCTTCCCTAGCCGAGGCTTTATTCGCCGCTACGACTTAAACGTCGTAGAAATAGCGGCTATTTCCGATCATAATAGCGAAATCGGCCCTTAGGCTAGCCTCGGCGCTAACGGTAGGTTCCTCGGCGACCTTAAGAGCCCGGCTAGAGAGTGCTTTAGTAAAGGCACGGGCTATAAGGTCGTGGCGAGAAATCCACCGCCGGTTCGCGGCGCGGTAGATGTCTTCGTGGCCTAGGGCGGCCTAGGCCCCGTAGTGACCGCAGGGGGTCCTTAGCGACCGGACCGGTAAGAGGAGCCGGCTCCGGAGGGCCTCGGTTACCTCGGGGTCCGAGAGGAGGAGCTATTTCTGCGTAGGAAAGACCCTTAGCCACTTCCTTCCGAGGTAGCTAGCGGCTTCCAGCCTCGCCCGCTTCTCGTAGAGGTTAAGGGCGCTTTCTAAGCCTTCTAGCCCTTTCCGGTTCGCCTCGGTAAGGACCTCCTTTGCGGTACGCGCCGGGCCTATAGCCTCGGCCGGGTTTATAGGGTCTGCGGGCCCTAAGGGGTACGAAGGGCCTGTAACTTCGGGCTACCGTAGGATCCGTCGTATCATAGGCTGCGAGGCGGCTTTAGCAGCCCGGTATAGCCCGTAGGCTAGTTTGCGGTGCGGGGGGATGCCGAGGCCTCCGTCTCGGACCGGGAGGCCTATAAGGGTTTAGGGTTTAACTCGGGAGTCTATTAAGCTTATATAGCTAGCTAGCCGATCCTTTACTCTACTTAATTTAAGGGAGAAAAAATTTAAAGAGAGAGACTTTTACTTTAAAGAGAAAAATTTAAAGAGAAAATTCAAAGAGGGAAAAACCAGGTAGGGAAAAACCAGATAGGAAACGACGGGTACCACAAGCGGTAAGAAAACCAGGGGCGATTACCTAGATTAGACAGGCATTTCTAGGGGAAATTCAGGGGCTTTGAGTCTTAAGAGTTACGGGGAGTGCTCCTCGAAACCACGGGGTGCTATGCCTTGGGGGCAGCGGGGTGTGCCAGGCGAAAACACGGGGTGCTACGCCGTGGAAACCACGGGGTTAGGGTTTAGGGTTTAACTCGGGAGTCTATTAAGCTTATATAGCTAGCTAGCCGATCCTTTACTCTACTTAATTTAAGAGAGAAAAATTTAAAGAGAGA
>JALHCF010000168.1:233576-261560 GCA_024341135.1 Tolypocladium album | reverse complement strand
GGGGGGGGGGACCAGCTGGGCTCGCTGACTCTCAATTCTGTGACAGGGAGGCTGTCGGACCGCGTAATCAAGCGACAATGACGAGGGCACGAAAAAATGGCTGAGGAAGCCTCGAGTCTGGCCTGCAAGGCGTCGCTAAGGTATGTCGGTGTTGGTGAGGACGGAGGTTGGTTATCGAATAGGGCACGATGCGAGGGGCGGAGGGATGACGGAAAGAAACGCGTCTGGGCGCGTCTGGAGCGCGTTGGAGGGGTCCCTTTTTTGACGCGACTTTAATTGAGTGCATGGAGCGGGGCACGGCAGAGGGTGGTGCCACTGGTGCCATTAGACCGGTTTTGTGCCCAGCAGCGGCACTGCTTACAACGTTGTAACTACTCCGTACACACGACATGTACGGAGTATAAATGATACATCATACAGCTACGGTACTTGCGCGGACCCGCACAGAGCATGTGGTCCCTATACTGTAGGTAGGGCTTCTTAGGTTAGTTACCGTACTTACTACACGAACAAACAAGCGACCAGAAACGTCCGCATTCCGACGCCCTGATGCAACAGGCTGAATCAACCAGTTTCCATTCACGTCGCTTGTCCAAATTCTCGCATGCCAAAGTAGCTTGGAGACCCTCCTCTTCCCCATCTATCCAGGGTGACGGCAGTGCTCTGCAACGAGGCGACTGCGATTGGATAGAGTGCGGCTTGACCCGTGTGGCCGGCTGAAGGGTCGCCGGAGTGTGTTGCCGCCGTTTCCGTTTAGGATAGGAAGCGCGTCATTTATTTCTGCTATTCCATTCCGTGTCGAGCAGCGTTTGATGCTTTGTAGGCATGCCCATCTCCTGTCACCACTGCGCGGCAGTGGCGTGATGTCAAGCGTTGGCACAACGCAGCCTTTCGCATTATTGGTTTACCTCGACAGCCTTGACTTGGTCTGGGTATGAGTGAATCTGGTCAAGGTCAGCCTAGAACGAGATGCCGCGGCGGGTGTTATAGGGCCGTAAAGGGTTGTCGGACCTGTTCTGCCACTTGCAGCCACTCTTCGATGCTCCTGACATACGGATCGGACGCGGAGTCGGAAACAGCCTCGTGGGACCACACGGTGACGTTGTCAAAATCAGCAGTGACCAGCATGGCTCCGGCTTCTGCTGCATCCTCGCCTTGCTCTGAGGGCATCTGGGCTGGGGCGGCCCCGGCAGGCTTCTGCTCGACCACGGCGCCTTGGTACTGGTCAGGAAGAGCGACAGTCTTGCCGCAAAGCTTTCGTCCGCGAAAATACGCGACAGAAGTCGTCGTTGTGCCTGGAGCGGTCAGTCCAAGCGAACTTGGCGCGAGAAGGACGGCCGACGCACCTTCGGAGGCCTGAACGGGCTTCCAATGCGGCGAAACAGGATCAGCAGGGCCAGTGTGGTGAATGCGGCACGGCAGCAGATTCGGCACGGCCTTGACGATTTGCGAGGCCTGCCCGTGCTCGATGGTGAGCATCGGCTGCTGCGACATGGTAGCGACGTTTGCGATTGTGGTGCTGGTGCATTGGGCGGACGGTGCTTCCTCGGGGGACGCGCCAAGCGCCGCGTTGACCGTGCTCGCGACACCTATCGATAAACCCGCTTTGCCGGTACAAGTACTCCGTACGTTGATTACGAGTAAACCAATCCCCTTCCCGACCCCACCAGCATCCAACCCAAACAAATCAGGCACGAGATGCATGTCACCGACTAACAGGGCGCGGGCGCGGGCGCGCAACGCGATCCTTTGATAACTTGCTCGTACTCGGCACTATCAGCAAGTTGCGGCAGCAACGCCGCAGAGCATTGCGAGCGTGCCTCGGACTCGTTCGCAGCGAATGCGGGTCGTCCCGCGCGAGGCAGGCTGCACGCACGGCTCTCCTCGTGGGCGTGTGCCGCTGCCGCGCCTTGAAACGCCACACGTCCGAGGGTTCGTTCTTACGAGTACGCCCATTCCCTACGACCCCAACTCGAGGGAGGCTCTGTGGCGAAGTCTTGCTTGACGAGAGCCAGATGCCAGAGCCCAAGGAACCCAGCTCTCGATGCGTTGCGCTGTGGCTTGGTTGCAGAGTCTAGTTCCAGAGTCGATGACATCAAGACTCTCCTCTCTCTCTCCCTCTCTTCCCCCCGGCGGGCCGCTCTCGGATCTCCCAACGACGCCGGCAATCCCCGCCCTCAGACTCCGTTGCGTCTCAGGGCCAAACGCCCTTGCTCGTCTGAACCGCTAACGCCCGACTGCCCATTCCCTTCAAGGCAAGGCATCCTGGCTTGGTGACGCCGTTGAAGGGTACAGGGCAGAACGCTCTGGAGTATCGATTACCTCTCCTTGCAAGTGCCGCAGCCGAAGGTCCTTGCCATGAACTGGGGCGTCGATGGCCGGCGTCGAGATATCCGTCTTGATCGCCAGCCATGGCGTCCACCGCTACTCTCCGTGTTCCCCCCCCTTCTCTCTTCTACGACCCCCCCCCCCTTCCCCCCTACGAAGTTCCGGATCATCTCCTCGTACAAGTACGGAGTCGTAGTACACCTTACCTTACCTGATGAACTTGCCTCCTCCTTCCCAATCTGCAGAAGTGTGCTCGCGTCTCTCCGTGATACGTGCCCCTCCCACTCGAAGTTCGACATTTCTCACGCCTCCTCTTGGCGCCGCTATTGCTGTCGACTTGAAGCACCATCCCATAGGCAAATACAGCTCCATCTTTCAGCAGCTTGCCATCAATTCTGTATCCCTCTTGCCTCATAATTTGCGATCTGTCGCAGCCGCAACCAGCGCGACCCGACACCAAGTCCCTTGAATTTCCCCTCCATGCCGCCTCTATCTTCGGTGGTCGTACAGTCGGCCTCTCAAGGGGCCGAAATTCTGCGCCGGACACTCGGCGGTTGGACGTGGGGACCAGCCCTCTCTGTAGCCAAGCCGGCAATTCTCGCTGCCCTCGCCCGTATCGAGACTGGCACTCTGCTCCTCGTCGATGAGCCCGGCGGTACGAGGCACGTCTTCGGGCAGAAGCTCTCCGGGGAGCTCGGCAATGTGTCGGCGGCCACGGGGCTTCCCCGTTGTGCCAGTACTATCCCAAGAGTTGAGATCGTCGTCAAGAATGAAGCGTTTTGGATGCGCCTGTTTCTGTTCGCAGACATGGGGTTCGCCGAGGCATACATGCTGGGCGACTTTCAGTGCGAAGACCTCACGTCGTTTTTCCAAGTAAGATGGACTCTCAGTTGCCCCCGCCCCCGACGCCTCCTCGGCGCAGTCATTGCTCACGCGATGCAGCTTTTCATCTTGAACCGGGGCCATATGGATAATGGGACTACCTGGGTCTCCAACCTCTGCGGTGCCATCTCTGGCGTGGCCCGCTCCACCAACACGCTTTCCAACGCTCTTCTTAACATATCGGCGCACTACGACATAAGTAATGACATGTTTGCGGCTTTCCTATCGCCTGACATGACATACTCGTGCCCTGTGTGGCGCAACCCCAAGGGGGACGAATCGCACGAAGAGCCGCTGGAGGAGGCTCAGATGAGGAAACTCGCCCGGTTCATCGACGGAGCCCGACTCAAGCCCACCGATCACGTCCTCGAAATTGGCACGGGCTGGGGCTCTTTTGCCATCGAGGCGGTGAGAAGGACCGGATGCCGAGTCACCAGCCTCACTCTGTCCAAGGAACAGAAGAGCTTGGCCGAGGAGAGAATACTGGCGGCGGGCTTCGGCACCCGCATAGAGGTCAAATTGATGGACTACCGCGAGCTGCCTGTTCCGTCAACGCCGTATGACAAGATCGTCTCGATAGAGATGCTCGAAGCAGTTGGCCAGGAATATCTGTCAACATACTTCAGCTGTGTGGATCGTTTGCTCAAGAAAAACGGAGGAATTGCCATGTTTCAATGCATCACCATGCCTGAAGGTCGCCACGAGGCGTACGGCAGGTCCGAGGAGTAGGTGTCTGGCAACCTCGAATCCGAACCGTACACTAAAGTGCAGAACAGCTTCATCAACCATTACATCTTCCCCGGCGGCTACCTGCCATCCACAACGCAGCTGCTCAGTCACATTAGTCAACAATCTCACGGCACTCTAATAGTGGAAAACGTGGAGAATATCGGCGGCCACTACGCAAAAACGCTGAGACTGTGGGGAGAGAAGTTCCAGGAGAGCTTCAACGAAATGATAAAACCCGCGCTCCTCAGAGAACACCCGGACATGAACAAGGAAGGGATTGAGGTGTTTCGAAGGAAGTGGGAGGTGAGTAACGTGCTTTCCAACGTCTCAGGAGTCAGTTGCTGACTTTCTCCAGTATTACTTTACGTACTGTGAGGCTGGTTTCGTCACAAAGACCTTGGGCGATGTGATTATCACCGTTGGGCGAGAAGGGGCTCTAGAATTGATGGAAGGCATTCCGCTATGAGGGGTCAGGCACCGTCTCTTGGCCGGCATTTCGCGACCTCGGCCGGAAACTCGATTTGGAGATCGACGGCGCCATGATCGGACGGCGTGATGTCGCCATAGACGCGCCGTATATGTGAGATCAAATGCCATGACTGGATGCTTTCTTCTACTTTTTCTTCTTCTGCTTGGGCTTCTTCCCAGCACTGCTAACGGGGATTTTCGGTGCGTATCGATTGGCGTGTTCCATGTCAAATCCGGATTTGTGCTTCCTGAAGAGAAGCATGGTGACTCGGGCATCTTCGGTGCTAGAGTGCGGTCCGTCTTGGATGTCGACCCCAAGAAGCTCTCTGGCGAGAACTCTGAGAGCTGGTTTCCTTCCGCTTCCAAATTTCTTGAAGCCGGAGTACTTTGCCGTGTCCCGAATGTCCCGTGGAGGATGGCTCAGCTGCAAAGCATCAAGGTCGTGTCTGATATCGTGCCCTATCAGCACTCGGCCCTTTAAGATGTCAAAACTTTCTCTTTGCACCACATCGAAATCTCTGGCAAATCTCATCTCTTTCTGAGAGACACCGCTCACAGCACTTCTCCAGTCCGTGACCTTCTCCCTCTGCTTCACAAAAGAATCGTAGACCTGCCGCCCGTGAAAGTCTACTATGCTGACGCGGGCCAATGCTGATTCATGGCCTCCGGGACCGACGCCGACCATCTCGCAGTCTATGGCGACATATTTTCCAATGTCAATGTCGCTGGACAGGCCATGATTGACTTTGTCTTTGTAGGAGGCGAGCAACATCGAATTGTCCTTGAGGCCCAGGTCATATGCTTCTGCCAAAGCTTCCGTAGACACGTCGTTGTCCTCGGCCCAAAGTGCGAGGGACGGAGAAGGGCCATGTCTAGGCTCCGGCTCAATCTTGGAGCTGTGCACGCCGCCCATCTTCAGCCGGCTTGTTTGCCGCTGTCTCGGTCTCTGAGTTTGGTCTGCCTGCCTGACCGCGTTGCCCGCAACCTTGGACCGCTTTGCCGGTGGTGACGACGGCTCACCCGCCTTCCGCTTCGCCGGCGTCTTCCCTTCCGCTTTCAACTTGGCCTGCAATTTCTTCCAGTTAGAAGAGAGCTCCGCCATAATTGTAGCTCAAAGCTGTGGCTTTGCCCGTGGCTGCCTTTTACCCAGTAGGCGGTGTCGAGCCTTTCTCGCGCTCGCCGTGTAAGCGAGCATCGATGAGGTGAGCATCGAAAATGCAGCCCTGCGTTTGAGTGAGGCGAGGGTGCAGGCAGGTATTATGCAGAAAACGCCAATATGCGCTTAAGGGTGTACTGATAAGGCGATATTTCCTTGACCGCCCGCCGATAAGGACCTGCATCGCCATTACTGCCATTCTCCTTCGCCCTCTGGCGGCATCTTTCACCGTCGCAACCCTGCATTCCATCCCCGTGTATCCATCAAGGGTCACCCACGAGCGCATCCTTTCATCATGGCTGGAGGCACCCCGAGCGGTGAGCCGACCGTCGGTTCGGATACCCCTCGGCAAAAGGGCAAGGCGACGCCCGAGACTCTCAACACGGGCTGCATCGCCTGGGTAGTCAAGGATGGCCAACCGCGACGGGCTGAGATTCTCAGTATCAAGGAGACCAAGAGCGGCAAACAATTCTATTGCAACTTCGACAACTTCAACAAGCGACTCGACGAGTGGGTGCCCGTTGCCCGGATCGACTTCAGCCAAGACGTGGAGTGGCCGAATCCCGAAAAAGACAAGGCCAAGGACACCAAGTCGAAGAAGACGCCGTCTGCATCCATAAAAAGGCCCCAGGTCTCCAAAAAGGCTCAGAAGCGCCTCGGGAAGAGGGAACAGTCGGTGCAGTCTGAAGCGACGACACCTCATCCTTGGACAGGTATGATGAAAAGATTGATAATTAACGGGCCACACAGTTCAGCTGACGGCAGGACCTTCAGAATTCGTAGATTCTCAGAGCCTGCGAAAGTCATCGTCTGTAGGGCCCGATGGGGATTCTCAAACGCGGGGCAGCGTCGAGGCCAGCGCTACGCCGGCAGCGGGTGATGAGATGGATGTGGACGACAAGGAGCAGGGTGGTATGAAGGAGGAACAAAGCTTCAGCCGCGAAGATGAAATCGAAAAACTGAGGACATCCGGCTCGATGACACAAAATCCCGCCGAAATCTCGAGAATCCGAAACATATCCAAGGTTCAGTTTGGAAGGAATGACCTCTTTCCCTGGTACTTCTCTCCATACCCGGAGGTGTTTGGCCAGGAGGATGTCATTTTCATCTGCGAGTTCTGTCTGAGCTATTACGGCGACGAGAGGGCGTTCACACGACACCGGAAAAAGTGCACCTTGCAACACCCTCCTGGGAATGAGATATACAGGGACGATGCCGTGTCCTTCTTCGAGATTGACGGACGTCGACAACGAACATGGTGTCGGAACCTCTGCCTGCTGTCCAAGATGTTCCTGGACCACAAGACGCTCTACTACGACGTCGATCCGTTTCTTTTTTACGTCATGGCAACCCGCAGCGACAAGGGCTGCCATATCGTCGGATACTTTTCTAAGGAGAAGGAGAGCGCCGATGGATACAACGTGGCTTGCATCCTTACCCTGCCGCAGTACCAGAGGAAGGGATATGGAAGATTGTTGATCCAGTTCTCGTATGAGCTGTCCAAGATCGAGGGGAAACTCGGGTCGCCAGAAAAGCCGCTGTCGGACCTGGGTTTGTTGAGTTACCGGCAGTACTGGTCCGAGAATATCCTCGACCTCCTGCTCGGATATAACGAGCGAGACGAAAAGGTGACGATAGAGGCAATTTCGTCGGCGCTGGCCATGACCACCCAGGATGTCGAGCACACGCTCCAGGCGATGAAGATGCAGGTCTACCACAAGAGCGACCACAAAATTGTCATACCCGAGAAGCTTATCCTACAGCGGGAGAAGCAGAAACTGAAGCAGAAGAGACTGTTGGACCCGGCGAGGATACAGTGGAAGCCACCAGTCTTCACAGCCTCGAGTCGAACATGGGGGTGGTGAGGGCAAAGGGAACCTCGACCCCCCTGCTGCCGGCCGCTGCAAACTACATTCCTGTCGCCTAACGTTAGATGATACCCATAGCGATGATGATTCTTGCCTCCTGGCTGCCGTTCGCCAGTGTTTCGTTGAGTGTTGCCAGGTCCGTTGACCACAGGGGCGATCAATGGGCAGATTAGCTGGGCCGCTCGCTCCAGGTGATGCGCTGCACCCGTCAGTCACGCATTCAGTGACGTTTCCCTGTACTCCGTAGAGATGCGCGCTCTTCCGGCATGAATTATGACCGTATCGGGCATACCTCCCTACTCGTACTCGTACCCGGCCTGGTCGTTCATCTACACGTAAGCTACCCTGGACCCGCACAAGCTTCGACGCCTTCGCGCATGGACCCAAGCCACCAGCATGTCTTCGACGCCGTTTGCCATCGACAGGAGAGAATGCCCATCCAGAACCAAGCACAGATGACCAGAAGCCACGGCTTGTCTCGTCGTGCACCCGCCCCTGCTACCGCTCCCGCGCTCCAAATCACCACCAGGGCGGTTCGTGCCCGCTGCTAGAGGCCAATCAATGTCTGCGCGGTTGCTGGCCGCCAGCTTACTCGGCCTGGCTTCGACGCTTGACGTCGCGCGCGCCGGCGACAGTCAAGTCTTGTTCGACAAGCATGCCGTGGCCTGCCCCGACTATGCCGCATATGCCTCCCATTCCCAGTGAGTTTCCCGCTTCGCCCGTGACGCCGCGCCGACCTCGTAGCCCCTAACCGGCATCACGCAGTCGCCCTCTGAGCACCGGCCCGCTCGCGCTGCCCTTCCAGCGACCTGACCCACGATGCCGGACATTCCACTCGGACGAGATTGAACGCGTCATCAACGAGGTGACGTCGAAGATGACCGACCCGGACCTGGCGCGCCTGTTTGAGAACACCTTCCCGTCCACGACGGACACGACGGTCAAGTTCCACACGAACGGCCGGGACACGGGCTTTGTTCGCACAGGAGGCTCAAGCTCAGCGTGGGACGAAGGCGCGTGGGCTGGGCCTCAGTCATTCATCATCACCGGCGACATCATCGCGGAATGGCTGCGCGACTCGACCAACCAGCTGCGGCCATACCAGGCGCTCACCACCAAGGACCCGGCCATCTTCGACCTGATCTTGGGCGCCATCAACACGCAGTCTGAATATGTCATCGAGTCGCCCTACTGCAATGCCTTCCAACCACCGCCCATAAGCGATCTGCGCGTCTCGTCCAACGGCCAAGATGACCAGGTTCACCCGGCTTACGAGCCCAGCGCCGTCTTTGAATGCAAGTACGAGCTGGACTCCCTTGCGCACTTCCTCGCCCTCTCAAACGACTTCTACGAGCACGCGGCGTCGACAAAGTTCCTCAATGACCGGTGGTATCTGGCCGTCGAGACCCTCCTCGAGGTCCTGGAACAGCAGTCGCAACCGACCTTCGACGCCGAGACCGGACAGTACCGAAGAAACGAATACACTTTCCAGCGCCGGACGAACGCCGGCACGGAAACTCTGAACCTGCAGGGCGTTGGGAATCCGCTCAACAGCGGCACGGGCCTGGTTCGGTCCGCTTTCCGGCCAAGCGACGACGCGACCATCCTCGGCTTCTTCATTCCCGCCAACGCTATGATGTCCGTGGAGCTTGGCCGAACGTCCGAGGTCTGCAGAGCCGCCGGAAATGCCTCGCTTGCCGAGAGGCTTCAGAAATGGAGCAAGAGGCTGCGCGCCGGCGTTTTGGAGCACGGGGTCGTCAAGCACAAAAAGTACGGCAACGTCTTCGCTTACGAGGTTGACGGATACGGCTCCTCCATTCTAATGGACGATGCAAACTACCCGTCCCTGCTAGCACTCCCAGTGATGGGTTTCTGCGACGTCAAAGACGCTACGTATCAGAACACGAGAAAAATGATACTGGACAAGATGAGCAACCCCTACTACTTGACGGGCAAGGAGTTCAAGGGCATTGGAGGTATGGTATTCACCTGTCGCCAACGAACCTCTTGCCCGAGCTAAGCTGACCGTGAATTCCAACAAACTTAGGTCCCCATATTGGGCTGCGTAATGCCTGGCCCATGAGCCTGCTGATCCAGGCGCAGACCTCGGACAATGATAACGAGATCAAGGAGTGTTTAGACTTCGTTCTCAAATCCTCCAAGCTTGGTCTCGTGCACGAGAGCGTCGACGTCAACCACGCGAGACAATACACCCGCAGCTGGTTTGCCTGGGCTAACGGCGTCTTTGCTGTCACTATCTTGGACTTGGCCAAGAGAAAACCGCACTTGATCTTTGGGAAGGGGGCAGCGCCCTATGAGGTATGATTGATGTTTTACTACTTGGCGTTACTGTTTGTCTCCAGCGTCCTTCCACGCCTCTGCAGGCTCCGTTGCTGTCGCGATTCAGCGACAGGTGGACGGGGCTGTCTACCTCTGTCGAGGCCACTACAGATGGCACGAAACGTAGTCATTTCCAATGAAATTGGGATTAGCGTTCATTGGGTCGGCATCATGAGACCTGTGCTTGAAAAAAATCGAGCTCGTAGTGCTCGCCGAGCCTTGCGTTAGACATTGATCTTGTGGATGCAAGCATGTTGAGCGGTTGCGCGGGTTTCAGCGACCCAAGAGAGGCATGGAACGAAGCCCGGGGCCCTTGCACCGATCACCCTTCCATTGTGCCTTGCATCGTTGAGGTCGGTCGCCTCGCCTTGCTATCGCCTATTCTGACCCGGTGTGAGCTCCGAATCACAAATTGCTTCATGCCTGAG
Organism: Tolypocladium album; assembly: GCA_024341135.1. Taxonomy (NCBI): domain Eukaryota; kingdom Fungi; phylum Ascomycota; class Sordariomycetes; order Hypocreales; family Ophiocordycipitaceae; genus Tolypocladium; species Tolypocladium album. The sequence continues at coordinate 251,361 of JALHCF010000168.1, read as the reverse complement.
AACGATGATGGATGAAGCCCCGACCGTGTGGCGCGCTCTCTCGGGGGCAGAATAAATAAAAACAAATACGGCACGGCTTGGGAGCCGAGAAAGAAGTCTATTTCAGCGACTAAATCCACACGTAGTCTTTGGTGGGGTTGGTTTGTTCTGACGCGTTCTGATCGAGCGAGACTGCGATCCCACTACTAGCAGGAGCTGTCTTGAAACAGCACCATCATGATTATGAACAATACCTTAGATAAGGTATCTTACCTATTCCTCTGCGCCACGCACCGCCGCAATCCTCAATCTCAACTCCTAGGTCACTGGCAGAGTCCCTCAGCGGAGGTTGCACCGCGGCACTAAAGTCATGCCCTCGCCTCCTAAGCAGATCAACCTCATGCGCGGTTGGCCGTCACCAGACGTGCTGCCAGCCCGCCTCCTCTCTGCCGCCTGCCAGCGAATCCTGACGGATCCCGCCGACTATTCCCCGGTCCTGCAGTACGGACCTAATACAGGGTATGAACCGCTGCGCCATGCGCTGGCGCAATGGCTGGGCCGTCATTACGGCGTCAAGCCCGACGCGGAGCGCATATGTATCACCGGCGGGGCGAGCCAGAACTTGGCCTGCATCCTGCAGAGCTTCACGGACCCCAATTACACAATCGCTGTCTTTATTGTTGCCCCCTGCTACTATCTCGCTTGCGGCATCTTCGAGGACTCTGGCCTCGCGGGCAGGCTCAGGGCGACGCCCGAGGACGACGAGGGCCTTGACCTGGAGGCTCTCGAGCACAGCATCAAGGAGCTGGACGAAGACGCGAGTCGCCAGCCGCAGCGGCAGGTGAGTGTTCGCGTTCTGAAGACCGTGGCACACCAAGTGCGGACCTTGAGAACTGACCGGGTTGGTCTCGCAGCCACTGAGGAACCCAGGGCCAACTAGGAAGCTGTATCGACACGTCATCTACGCGGTTCCGACGTGCTCCAACCCCTCAGGAAAGACCATGTCCCTCAGCCGGCGCGAGGGACTCGTGAGGCTGGCCAGGGCATACAACGCCCTTGTCGTGTGCGACGATGTCTACGACTTTCTGCAGTGGCCGCTCGATGGTGAGCCGACAACCGAAAGGCCCCCCGAGATGAGGCTGCCGCGTCTGTGCGATATTGACTTGGCCATGGGGCGTGCGGACAGCGACCCTCGTGGGTTTGGGCACGCGGTGAGCAATGGCTCCTTCAGCAAGATCGCGGGCCCCGGCATGCGGACCGGCTGGGTGGAGGCATCGCCAGCCTTTGTTACCGGGCTCGGCAACACGGCATCGACCGTGTCCGGCGGGGCGCCGAGCCAGCTATGTGCCGCAATGCTGAGCGACGTGGTCCGAAGTGGGGAGCTGGGCAAGCACATAGATACCTTGGTCCGACCGTCTCTGCAGCGGAGGCACAGGCTCATGATGGATGCCATCCGCCAGCATATCGTGCCGCTCGGAATCCAGACACGGGACACCAGCATTGTTGGCAGCCGGGTCTACGGGGGCTACTTCATCTGGTTAACACCCGGCAAAGGGCCGTTGCCGCCATCCAGACTGGTTGCTAAGGTTGCTCTTGAGGAGGAGAACCTCGTGATTGGCTATGGCGACATGTTCGCGGTCCACGGCGACGAGGGGAGCGCCACGTTCGACCGAGAGATTCGGCTGTGCTTCGCTTGGGAGCCCGAAGAGAGCCTCGTCGAAGGCATCGAGAGGTTGGGCAGACTCCTGACGCGCATGCAGGCCAACATGGCTCGCTACGACGGTCGAGTGACCGCATCGCATGATGCGATTTTCGTGGACGCTTACAAATGACTGCAACAAGTGATATTCCTTGACGGGATAGGCCGTCCCTTCCAACCGACGAGCCTACAAGCCCTCCACACCCAATACACGAGCTGCATCTCATTTCCTGGAGAAGAATGACATGATGTTACCCTGGCCGGCTTTGCTAGTAGCTTTTTTCGCCTTTTGCCCGCTAGACGACGGGGTCGACGTGGGCGTTGCCTTCTTGGATGGAGGTTGAGAGGCTTCGTCCTCAGAGAAGGATTCCCAACCGGGTTCTTGGATCGTCACTGTGATCGCGAGTGAGCCAATTTGCCCTTCGTCAAAGGCTTCCGCTGTGGATGGCTTACCCATATACCCCTGATCATCCAGGATGCGCTTCTTCTGCATTACGCGACGTTTGCCCCTTCGTCGCCCATTTCCACTGCTTGACACCACCTCTGCCGGCTCCTTGTGCTCCTTCAACTCGGAATCAGGTCCACTTGCTGCCTCGGGCTCGGGAGGTTCTTCTATCTCCTCATCATCTCGGTCAGTGTCCTTGTCGCCTGGCTCTTCTCCATTGTCATCCTCTTCCATCATGCGCCTGAGTGCCTCTTCTCGCTCCTTTCTGCTTTTCTTCGCAGCTTCTGCGTCTTTGTCCGCTTTCTTAGACGATGGCATGTCAGAGTCGTCGGCCTCACCATCATCGGACAGGGCCATGGTGGCCTCTTCCCCATTTTCGGCGCTCTCCTTGGGCTTGAGGGTCGGTTTTGAGGCGGCCTTTGCAAATGATTGCATAATGCCCCCTTGGCTACCTCGCTTTGAAGCCGGTACGGCATTCTTCCTAGAGCTCGACGATGGCGTGCCATCCTTCGACGGCGTTTCGGCTGCGTCCTCGCTTACCCTGGAAACCTGCTCTGGATTTGCTGTAGCTGGCTTTGGCTTCGACTTCGCTGGTATTGAAGGGGTGGCGGATTGGACTGCAGGGCGATGCCCCCGGTCCCGTTTGCGAACGTTTGCATTCAGGATGGTTCCATACTTGGCGGCGGCGGCGCCAAAATCTTGTTCGTTTCGGAACTTTGGAACAGAGCCAGACACCTCTGCCAGCATGGCTAAATCTTCTTGACGATTGGGAGCCAGGCTATACACGTGGATTGAGGTGACTTCCTGGTATTCGGCCAGTAGATCTACTTCTTGATCAGCGAAGTGTGCGGGGGAGAACAGCTTTACCATCTTAGTTGCAAACCTTGCAAGCTCTGCTCTCCCACGAGGGTGAGAGTTTTTGTATGTGCGGCCTCAGAAAAGGGCTCTGGCTCTGGCAGAGAGCTGCACATCTCAACATCGTCATGGTCCAGCCCAAACCTGGCGGATTTGACGCCGTAGACTAGGTATGTTGCATGAACAGAATCCGCACGTAGGGCGTTTTGGTACTTGTGGAAGTCACAGAGCATGCTGAAAGAGGCTGTGTCAGACGAGGCGAATGATTGCATTCAATAAGGCAACCTGGCCTACCACTTAGCAGTATTGACATGCACGTCCAAGGCCCTACTCAGTTGGCGATAAGTAATCTGGAAGAGGCTGTCAGCATGTCACCGTGGAAGCAGTGACTTCAGGTAACCCACTGGCCGTTCCTCGCTCAGCAGTCGGTCTGCAAGGAACTTCTTGTGCTCGTCCATTTTAAACACGGTGAATGCGAGAAACGAGAGCTGCGAAAGCTAGCTACCTTGTGATGTAAAAGCACTTGGCTACCTCCATGTGCTCACGCGTCATCCTCCAACGCGAAATCACGTGACTCTTCCCTGACAATCCGTCTTGACCACCTCGTTTAGCGCATATAGCCTTCTTCCATCTTCAGGTTGCGGGGAAGCACCCAGCGCCGCCTGGACGGTGTTTGCTCAAATTGCCCTAGGCGGCATTATCCTCTTATCGAAATCGATCTAAGGTGGCCCCTGGCGTCATCTGAGGGAGACTTGGACGCGTCTCACCGCGGCGGACGTGCGAACATCCCTGCGTGCAGGTCGCTCGTCTTTTATCTGTGTCTGTGTCTGATCCGCAGTTCTTCAGCTGCCTTGTTAGGTGCCTTGTCAGACCCCAGTTGCGCATCGTCCCCTTCTCATTCTTCATTCCGCCAAGTCTCACGGATGCCCGTCGACGATGTCTCCGATTCGACGGACTGGCTGTCGACGCCATTGTCCGGCCTCTCAGCCGTAGAGGCCGCCCTGCGCTGCCAAGTATGCAAGGACTTTTACAAGACGCCAATGATCACATCCTGTTCGCACACCTTTTGCTCCTTGTGCATCCGGAGAGCGCTCTCCAACGATGGCAAATGTCCATTATGCCGCGCGCCTGAGCAAGAACTCAGGCTAAGAAGCAATTGGTCATTGGAAGAGACTGCCGAGGCTTTCTCCAAGGCAAGATCGGCCGCATTGCATTTGGCCAGAACCGCCCTTTGCGGAGATCGGTCTCCGAAGCGAAAAGCCAATGCCCAGGAGTTCCCAGAGACGAATGTCGCCCCAGAACCAAAGCGGCTACGAACGTCGGCGCGGCTGAGCAGGAATCGCGCTGAGCCGGCCGCCCTTCCAACGATGATCCAACCCGAAGAGGACACTGTCGAAGCTTGCGATGGCGATGGCGATGGGGAATACGTCCCGGATGATCGTAAGCTATTGCTTCGCCGACTTCCGCAGCTCAAGCTAACAAATTCGTAGCGGATGGTGTTGTCCCGTGCCCAGTCTGTCAAAAGACAATGAAAGCGTGGCAGGTTTTTCGACATCTGGAAGCATGTCCAGGTTCAAGTGGGAATGACGCCGTCAAGAGCAACAATATGGGGCCGGCCTTCAGCCAGTCCCAGCAACGGCACGACAAGGTTCTCGAGCGTCTGCCAGCGCTCAGCTACTCCATGCTCAAGGAGCAGGCTTTACGGAAAAAGATGACAGAACTGGGCATCTCAAGTCAAGGTCCTCGTGCCGTACTGGAGAGGAGACACAAAGAGTGGATCACACTTTGGAACGCCAACTGCGACGCTGCACGCCCCAAGAGGCGCTCTGAGTTGCTCCAGGATCTTGACGTATGGGAGAGGACACAAGGCGGCCGGGCGCCCACGACTGGCAGAACGATTCAAACTGCCGCAGCTATCAAGGACAAGGATTTCGACGGCTCTGGTTGGGCCGCCAAGCACGATTCGTCCTTCAGAGACTTGATTGCTAGTGCCAAAAGAAGCCGGGTAGAAGCAACAAGGAGGGCAGAGGGGGACGTCGGCCTGTCTGTCGCTGGTAGCACAGGCGATATGAACATGGCTTTACCAGAAACTCAATCCACCGTTGCATTCTCGTCGAGTCGCGACGTTCGCAGCCGGGTTGATGGCATTGCAGACGATGCCGCAGGTACACACCCAGGCCCGATAGGTCCAGGCTCATCGCAATTTCAAGCTCGCTCCAGAGATTCCAGCGCTGCAGCTTTGCCATTGAGCGATCCTAGCTCCGACCCTGTGGAACTGTCACAAGGTGTTCTGGGCAAAGTCGATGCGTGTGGAGGGTTGATGCGCGAGGACAACTCTCGCGGCGGGCATGGCTCGGGGACACTGCAGCAGCAGACGGAGGACCTGAACCCTGAACAGTCACAAGGCTAGGGAATCGGAAGTAAATGGAGTGCGATGGTATTATTCCCCTGGATTTCATCTTCGCGCTGGCTGGAGGGCGGGGCAACGGATGCAGTCAAGTTGCTCTCCGGCATGATACATATCTCATGCAACACATGTACAGATACCCATATGAAGCGACTTAAAATGTATATACGTTGGGAGCTTCGGGGAACGCCGCTGTATACGCTCCACTGCACACTCAATAGCTGTGCAAGTGCGCAGACTCAGTACATGTGTGGAAGTCTGGGTCCCTCTTCATGTCGCGATGCTACACCTCAAGAGAGAGGTGCGCAATTCCCGTCTCCGATGTTGGCGTCCGCGCGCTTTCTCGATCCACCACCACCTCGGCGGGGACTGCGGGCAGGTTTTCAAGCTCCTCCTGCGCCTTGGTCTCGTCTTTCTTCCGCTGCGCTTCCGCCTCCTTCTCTCTCTCGTCCTTTTCGAGGGCCTCAAGCTCCTCATCTATCTCGCCCTCGTCGACAAAAGCTCCTGTCGACTCGGACAGTATCGTGGTGACCTCGTCCACATCACTCACTTGATCCCTAAGTTGATTCATGACGCTGTCCACCTTGGCCGCACCGCCAATCTGGGAATTAAGATGCTTAAGTACCCCAGCGGACGACTCCAGTGTTTTGACGAGTTGCACTTGATCAGAAGCCTGCTGAATCTTTGCGGCTACTTCGTCGAGCTGGTTTAGAGTCGCGTAGCGCTGGGTCAGGGAGGCTTCGGCCAATTTCTTGGACTTGAGGTTCGCTAGGGCGGCGACTCGGTTCTTGCGAACGACGGCCCTCTTGGCCCCTTCGTGGAGTTCATCGATTCGGGTGTTTAGGAGGTCGGTCTCGCTCTTCAGTCGTGCAGCGAGCTCCTTGATCGACGCGATCGCAGCGTCTTCGTCTGTGATCCCTCCCGTCTCTCCTGGTGCGCGGACTCGTATTGTATGCCCGTCATACTCTATCGCGTGTTTGTCTCTTGCCAAGAATTTAAGCAGCACGTCGACATCTGTCTCCGAGAGCTGCTGGTTGCTCGCCAATTCCGGTGCAAATGCCGCTCGAAATAGTGATTTCGTCAAGATTCGATCGAATCGCGTTGTCTTGTCATCCAGTTGGCGAGCCAGCTTTTTGCTGGCTACTTCAACGTTTTCGACCATGACATAGCGCCCCGTGGGTAGCTTGTCTTCCCCACGCGCGACGTTCGTGATGCCCAGCTGTCGCATCCCCCAGCCCATGACATTCCATGGCAAGTCTGACCAGCTCCGCTTGGGGTATATACTTTGAGTCGAGCTGAGAAAATCGTGCAGCGGCAGCAAATCCTTTTCGGCGACAGCCTCGCGAATGGCCGTGCCGAGAGCCAGTGGTTGCCCAAACTCCCTGTCCTCCAGCGACCGCAATAAGCTTTCATCAACGTCCAAGGTGAGCGTATTCGAGCCATGCCGCGTCAGAAGTCCGCGTGATGCCAGGAGGGACAGCGCACCGCGCCATGCGGCCACGTTGGCTCGGTAGCCATCAGTGTTGAGTGTCCTTTGGGACCGGAAGTCCGAGTATAGCGCTGGCAGCCGAGTTCTTGAAGGAGCAGAGTCGAGCCTTTAGTAATCGTGCATCGATGAGCTGGGGTGGGTAACCGCTTTACCTGCGGAAGTTGGCGTCGTTCTGGATCAGGTAGTCGGAAAGTTCGCCCATGTTCTGCTGCTGCGCAAGCGTGGCTACACTCGGTCGAGACTCCTAGTCGCAGGCAGCAGCAAGGCGATAATGTCGCCAGCTATAGGAACATCTCTTTCGCGTGAAAGAGGAAGGTTGAGCGACGTCACGGGTTAGGAGGTAGTCAAGCGTGGGGTTGTCGCGGGTGGCTAGTGCGTGTCTAGGGTAGGTAGAATACTAGGCATAGTATTATATCTTAGTACCATTAGTTTAAATAAACCCTTATTTAACACCTATACCTACTTTATGATTAAAGTCTCTTTAATTGTATTTTTTTAAGTATATTTACTCTATTTAATTAATATTAATATTAAGATATTAAGTAGATTATTTTTATTATTATTATTATTTTTATTATTATTATTATTTTTATTATTATTATTATTATTATTATTATTTTTATTATTTTTATTATTATTATTATTATTATTATTATTTTTATTATTATTATTATTATTATTATTATTATTATTATTATTATTATTATTATTATTATTTTTATTATTATTATTATTATTATTATTATTATTATTATTATTATTATTATTATTATTATTATTATTATTATTATTATTATTATTATTATTATTATTATTCTCCCTATTTAAGAGCCTAGAAAACTAAATAAGACTAGTCTTTAATCTAGTAAGGGGAAAAACCTACTAAGCCTAGCTCTTACTAAGGCTTTATAAGTAAAAAACATTAGTTAAGATACTTTTAAGTCTTATATATAGTAATACCTCTTATATACTTATATATATAAAAATTAGCCTTATAAAATACTTAGAATACTCTCTTTTATTACTAATATAATAAGCTTTATAAGCTTATAGGCTATTACTATTACTTTACTAGTTATCTCTTTACTTATATTTTTTTTACCCCTTAAATACCTTTACTTATATAAGTAAGCGCCTTATTACTATAACCTCGCTCTTATTATTTCTCTTTATAGTCTCTTAATTAATAAGTTTTATAACTAGGCTATTTACCTAACTAATTTAAGCTAGTAATAAGGCTAAACTAAGAGTAAGAGGTAAATATAATAACTATAATATAATAATATTACGATTACGAGTAAGAAGTATAGAAATAAAAATATAATATTACTAAGGGCTAGGCTTTAATACTCTTATTACTACTCTTAAAATATTAAAAAACCCTAAAAACTATATATATAGTATAAACCTAATACTTTTCTAACATATATATATACTACCCTTATTATTATAAGTTATACTATAAGTACTTAAATAATTATCTATTTATACTTAGGCCTTATTAAAAAAATATATACTACCGCTAGCCCGCCCTGCCTACTTATAGCGCGTAGGCCTAGCTTATAGAGGTATAATATAAAGATTATGCTTATATATAAAATATACTTATAGCTATATAACGAATAAATTAAAGTTTAAATAATATATCGCGAGCCTATAAGTATACTTACTTAATTACCTCTTAGTTAGCTATAATACTTAATAAAGCTATAGCTATACTACCCCTATTATATCCCCTTATTAATTTTATTCCCTATATATTTAGCTATAGCCTCGATCGTAGCTATAATATTATAAGAGCGCTTAGTTTATTAACCTCGTTATATAAGAGATACTATTAAATATTAGTATTAAGCTACCTTATACCTCGTAAAGTTAATAGCTATAAGTCTTATTATAAGACTTATTATAACTATAACTATAAGGCTATTATTATTATATTACTTACTTTATCTTAGTATTTAAGGTACTAAGAGATTAATAGCTTATTATTATAGGGCTAGCTATATATATTTATAATAATATTAAGGTCCTTAATTTAAAGTAATAGCTCTTTAAGGTCTTAAGAAAAAGGGTTAGTAGTATTTATATAGAAATAAAATAAGAGACTTACTAAGGGTTTCTAAAGCTATTATTATATAAGAATATTATACTTTTAAAGTATTAGTCTAGCTTAGAAGTATTATAAGATTATATAGGTATAAGGTAGCTTGAATTACTATTTAAAATAGCTATTATAAGGCCTTAATAGTATTATAAACTAATATACAAGGCCGACTTTAGAGGCCTATTATATTAAAAGCTAATACATAGCTATAGGTTATATATATAACGTAGGCAGGGCGTATAGGAATATTATAATACCCGGGTCTAGGGTAAGGTAACTAACTATAAGGTACTTAGTTAGATTAGCTTAATTAGTATACTCGGTATTAAGTAGACTAATTATACTAAGTATACTAAGTAATAAGATTAATAGAAAACTAAGTAAATATATATACTATAATTATTACCTAGGAGTAGATAGCTAGATCTCTAGTAATTAATCTAAGTTATTTAATACTTCTTAATTAAAGAAGTATAAACCTTCCTAATAGATATCCTTATTATACTACTTATTATAAGTCTTATATAACTTTACCTCCTAAGAGATAGTAAACCTTAGGATATTATTAAGGTATCTATTATATTTTAATTACTCTTATTTAATAAGTTACCTTTAATAATTAATAAGTAGTATATCTTCTATAGGCGGTCTTACTAGAAATACTAGATAAATCCTTGCCTAAATAAGGTAAGAGATTAAATAGCTCTAAGTATAAGTTAATAATTATAGAGGCTATAGGAGCCTTAGCTAGCCTAAGTTCCTAAAGCCTAAAGTATTTAATAGATAGAAAGGTAATATATATTCTTTCTTAACCTAAGCTAAAGCCTACTTATACATTAACTTAGTAATTACTAGGGCTATACCTTAGATCTTATATATTAGCAATCTCTTAATAGGAAAAGCCTTCGAATAGTAAGAGCCTATCTTTCGAGATTACCTTAATAACGAAAACGATATATATAGAGAAGAAGATATTAATATTACCTTTACTAGCTATAAGGCTTTCGAAGAATAATTTTAAAATACCTTTAGGGATTTTAACGAAGAAAGAATTACTATATAATATCTAAAGAATCTATAATAAACTAGATCGGCTATATACTTTACTCGAGAGTTTCGATACTTCGCTACTAAACTCGAGCTTAGGGAAGTCGCGCTTATAGAGTACTTCTATAATAGACTTTATAAAGATATTAAGAATAAACTTAGTAAAGTCGATAAACTAGAAGAATTTAATAAATATATAGAAATAGTAATTAAGATTAATAATTATAACTATTAATAGCGATTAGAATAAGGTAATAAAGGAGGGCGCTCTAACTAAGCTCCTAGAGCTAACTAAGGGAAACTATATAAACGCTACTCTACTACCTATAGATCTCGATATAACCTAACGGGATAAGTCTACTAAGAAATACTATAATTATAGAAAAATTAGATACTTTACTAATAAATATTCTTAAAAGAAGAAGCGAGACTATATGCCTATTCTAGAGCGAAGGGCCTAAATAATAATAAGAACGGAAGTCCCCTATAGTAATTTATACTTCTTAGTATATTATAATAATAACTATTAAATATACCTTTTAGAAAAGTAAGGTAATAGATAGTTCCCCTAAAAGCTAAGGAAATACGCTAAGCGATACCTAGAAAAATACTAAAAGAAGGAATATATCTAACTACTAATAATAGTTCTTAAGAATAGAGAAACTACCGTAGTTTAGAATAAGGAATATATTAATAAAATTAAAGAGTAAGTTAGCAAAAAACAAGCGATAGCTATAGCTAGTCGCGATACTAGTAATAAGATACTTTAGGATCTAGTAGCTAAATAGTAATTTAGAACTCGGCTAGAACTAGAGTCTTAGACTTAAGATTAAGAATATAATACCTAAGGGGGAAATAGACCTAAATATTACGAGATTAACCTAGAAAAAGATTAAGGGAGTAATACTTCCTTAGAATATAACTAATATAAGGAATTCGAAAATAAACCTCTACTATATTTCGAGTAAACTAGAGAAGATATCTCTAATATAGAAAAACTTATCTCTATTATAAGTAAGGAATATTAAATCTTATTCTAAACTAAAAAACTCCTAGGAAATAATAAGTTCTTATACCTTAATATAGATTATTATAAAAATATTTTATAGTTCTATTATATCTATCTTCTCTACCCTTACTACTTATAAAATAAGCTAAAGTATAAATAAATACCGATATAAGTAATATTAGATAAATTAATAACTTATATACTATATAAAAAATAAACTAAGGAATATAATATATTAGTTAGAGGAATAAGATATAAGGTATAACTATATTATATACTTAATAGTAAATATACTCTAATCCTATTACTTAAGATAAAAGAGATATTTATAGAATATTACTAAGAGAGCTTAAACTAAGGGAATAATCTATATATCTTTCTTATATTAAGATTAATATGAGGTAATATATTATTAAATTAATAAAACTAGTTAATTATAAAATTAGTATAAGTATCTTAGATATATATAATACTTAAAGCTAGAATAGCTCTATAAGTAAATAAGTTATTATTAAAAAATTATTAAGATAGATAGTAAGAAGATAGCTAATTATACTTAATAATAAGATCCTTATAAATATAAAAAGAAATTATAAATATTTACTTATATTTATAAGTATAAGAAGATAAACTATCTAGGTAATACTTAATAGTAGAGTATAAGGAAACTATATCTTACTAAATCTTATTAATAGATTTAGATTACTATAGAAAAATAAAAATATACCTTATTAACTTAGAACTATAAAAAGAGAATTAGTTAATTATAGCTATAAGATAGTTAATATAGAGATTATATACTTCTTAATTATTATTAATAGAAAATAATATAACTTAAAGCTTAATATTATAGATATCTCGATATATAAAATAATATTAAGAATACCCTAGCTATAAGTAAGTAATCCTAGAGTTAATTAGATAATAGGCTAAGTTTAATAAGATAAATTAAGAAAAAAATTAATTAATAAAAAGTAATATAAAGTAATACCTTTATATAATATTATATAATAAAAGGTACTTAGGATTTATATAATTATTAAGGAGCCTAAGCTAGGATATAATAAATATATTCTTAAGGAATATTACTAATATAGTAAATTATTTAGTAATAAGTTAGAAATAGGCTTTCTAGAATATAATAAGTAGGACTATAAGATTCCTCTAAAGGAAAGAATAAAACCTAAGTTTTATAAGATCTATTTACTTAATAAAGAAAAATCTAAAGCTTTTAATAAATATCTTAAGGAGAACTTAAGGAAAAGATATATTTAATTATTAGTTTTATTAATAAGATTTCTTATCTTATTTATATTAAAGAAGAATAATAAATTAAGGATATATATAGACTATTAATAGCTTAATAAGATTATAATTAAGAATTAATACCTATTACCCTTAATTATAGAACTATAAGATAGACTTTATAAAGCTTAGTACTTTATTATATTAGATCTTAAAGGAGCCTATAACCTAATCTATATTAAAGAAAGAGAAAAATAGAAAATAATATTCTAAACTAAATAAGAATTCTATAAATATTTAGTTATACTATTTAGATTAACTAATATATTAATAAGCTTTTAGATTATAATTAATAATATATTATAAGAATACCTAGATACCTTTATAGTTATTTACTTAGATAATATCCTAATATATTTTTAAAACCTTAAATAATATAAGATATATATTTATAAGGTCTTAAGAAAGCTATAAAATATAAACCTCCTTATAGAAATAGATAAATATAAATTCTATAAATAAAAAGTTAAATTCTTTAGATATAAGATTACCCTAAGATTTATTAGAATAGATTTTAATAAGGTTATAATAATTAAGGACTAGCTAACTCTAACTAATATTAAGGAGATATAGGCTTTCTTAGGTTTTATTAATATTTACTAAAAATATATATAAAACTTTAGAGGGATTAATATCCCTCTTATTAACCTTATAAAGAAAAATAAACTATTTATATAGAGAACTAAAGAATAAGAAGTATTTAAGAACTTATAAATATAGCTCTATAAGGTATTAATATATACTCTATTAAACCTAGATAAACTATTTAAAATTAAGACTAATATCTTAAATTAAGTACTTAATAAATAGTTAGGATAATAAGATAACGAAAGATAACTTTACCTTATTACCTATTACTTAAAAAAGCTTTATAAACTAGAATTTAATTACCTAATTTATAATAAGGAACTTATAATAATTATTAAAGCCTTTAAAGAATAAAAATATTATCTAAGTAATATAAAAGTAATAGTTAAGGTTTATATAGATTATAAGAACCTTATTAGCTTTATAATAATAAAAGAATTAAATAAATATTAGATTTAATAATATAAATTCTTATTAAAGTTTAACTTTTAGATTATTTATTATAAGGGAAGTAAAAATAAGTATATTAATATACTTAGCTAATAAGAAGATTATAAGTCTCTAATTAAGGTATAATATATTATAATACTATAAACTAATATAAAAGGTATACTTAGACTAGGTATTTAATAAGTTAGTATAATATAGAAGGTTAAACCTAACTAAGAGTAGACTTAGTATATTTAATAAACCTATAATAAAGATAAATTAATAAGAAATTAGAAAATAAACCTAGAATTATTAAAAGAATAAGATAATCTCTTATTTAATAATTAATATTATATTCCTAAGGAATTATAAGAAAAACTTATTAAGAATACTTATAAATACTTATTATATAGATATTAGGGTATATATAAGACCCTCTAATAAATTAAATAGACTTAAGACTTCCCTAAGATATAATAAGTAATATAAGAAGTTATATAAAATTATAACCTATATAATAAGGCTAAAAGTAATAAGTATATACCTTATAAGAAACCTTAGCTAATACTATTACTTAATAAAATATAGGATATAGTAGCTTTAGACTTTATTATTAAGTTACTTAAGTTAAAAAAACCTATAATAAGAATAAAGTATAATAGTATTCTAGTTATTATAGAAAAACTAACTAAGTATAGATACTTTATTCTATATAAAGAAGTAAATATAGCTATTAAATTAGCTTATATATTCTTATAAGTTATAATAAGTTAATATAAATTACTTAAAATATTAATCTTAGATTAAAATAAACTCTTTATATCTAAATTCTAAAAAAGCCTAATATTATAGCTAGGAGTTAAGTATTCTCTCTTAATAGCTTTTTACCCCTAAATAAATAGATAAATAAAATAACTTAACTAAATACTAGAATAATATTTATAATATTATATTAACTATAAATAAGATAATTAAGTAGAATTATTACCTATAGTATAATAGGCTTATAATAGCTTAGATAATAAAGTAATTAATATATTACTATTTAAAGCTAATTATAGCTATAAACTAGAAATTATATTATATTAAGTATAAAAAGATATACCTATAATAAAGAAATTCGCTAAAAATCTTAATAAGATATATACTTACTTATAGTAAGAATAGATTTTCTTATAAAACTATATAAAATACTATATTAATAAAAAAAGATTAGAAAGATTAATTCTAAAAGAGGGAGATAGAATATATCTCCTTTAATAAAATATTAAAATAAAATAGCCTAATATTAAACTTAATTAGAAAAAGATTAGATTATTTAAAATTAAGAAGAAGATCTTAGAAATAAGTTATTACTTATTATTACCTTAAATTATAAGGATATATCTAATATTTTATATCTTATTATTAAAATTAGTATCCTAGAATACTAAGCTAGAAATAGAACTTAAAGTTAAAGATAAATAAGAATATAAAATTAAAAAAGTCCTAGATAATAAAAGTAGTTAATAAAATAAAGAATACCTAATTAAATAGAAAAGATATAAATACTTAGAAAATACTTAGGAACCTATAGGCTACCTAACCTATTACTAACTAATAATATAATATTATTATTAAGAATAGCTAGAAAGAATATATCTAACTTATCCTAAGGGAATAAAGAATCTAATATTATTATTTTACTAGAACTTAACTTACTTAGTATATTTAGAATATTAAGCTCTTAATAAAGTATATATAACTAAGCCTTAGAGTATTAGTTAAGATATAAAGTAATATTAATCTCTTTTTATTAAGCCTTTATAAGGGCTAAGTAGGTAATAGTAGCTATTATAATAAGATAGCTTACTTCTTAATACTTAGATTATATATTAATATATAAGTATTTCTTTTATAATTCGATCTTATTAAACTTAACTATCGAGAAATTCTTATCGTAATATATAATACCTTTCTTTATATATAACGAATATTTCGAGTAACCTTTTAAAATATAATATAATAAGTTACTCTTTTAATATAAAGAATAATAACCTATCTCGAATAATTAGATTCTAATAGTTTTAATTCGGGCTACTATATCTTTATAATATTATATAGACGAATAGTATAGTTTAGAAATATAAGGACTAGATATAGTTAGCTATAGGGAAAAGAAAGATAAAGTATACGATATAGGCTATAGGGATATATATACTATTTAAAGGTCTTAGGGATAAGGACTAAAAGGAAGAGGGGAATAATATTACGAACTAATATATAAGGCTAACTTTAGAGGCTTATTATATTAGAGGCTAATATATAGCTATAGGTTATATATATAATATAGGTAGGGTATATAGGAATATTATAATACCTAGGTTTAGGGTAAGGTAATTAATTATAAGGTACTTAGTTAGATTAGCTTAATTAGTATACTTAGTACTAAGTAGATTAACTATATTAAGTATACTAAGTAATAAGATTAATAGAGAACTAGATAGATATATATACTATAGTTATTACCTAGGAGTAGATAGCTAGATCTCTAGTAATTAATTTAAGTTATTTATTATTAATTAAGGAAGGATAAACTTTCCTAATAGATATCTTTATTAGACTACTCGTTATAAGTCTTATATAACTTTACCTCCTAAGAGATAGTAAACCTTAGGATACTATTAAGGTATCTATTATAATAAGATAGATAGCGAGAAGTATAGGATAAATAACCGCTCCGAATATATATTATAATAGTTAGGCCCTTTCTTACCTATAGTGCAAGCGTATAGTACTCGCTATCTAAAGCTAGAGCGAGGGGCTTAGTAATTAGGTTTGCGAAATTCTAAAGGTAAGTACTACTTAGAGTAACGGATATATATAAATCGATACTAACTTACTACCTCGAGATAGAGGTATATATTCCCTCGCTAGACCTATACTTAAATAAGTATATAAGTAAGTTTATAGAGAGGCTAGGTAATAATCCTAGGGATAGTATCTAGGTAAGCTTATAATAGCTATATAATTACCTCGCACTAAACTCGCCCTTTTTAACTACCCCTTACCTAGAGGTATATAGGGAGTCTTGCCTTAGTAACTAGAGTAGAGATATATCGAGGGATAGACTTTTTATAAGCTACTTACGAAGATAATAGCTAGTATACTAGTAATTAGTAGCGAGGGTAGATAAAAGAGAGAGATATATAGTAGAGGTAAAGCCTATATATTATAACCTTAGACTTTATAAGGGTCTTACTAAAATATAATCCTCGCTATTAATTAAAATATATATATAAATTATATTAAGTTATAAGTATACCTTATAGTATATTAAGTACTAGGGATAATATAGCGATATAATTATAATAGAGGTATAACGGACGCCTCGAGAGGTAACCTAAGGTTTACTATTTCTTAGGAGGCTAAGTTATATAAGACTTATAATAAGCAATATAACAAAGTATCCGTTAGAAGGGTTTAGAGACCTTCTTAATTAATAGGTATTAAATAACTTAGTTTAATTACTAGAGATCTAGCTACCTACTCTTAGGCAAAGACTATAGCATATATACCTATCTAGCTCTTTATTAATCTTCTTAATTACCCTAGATTATACCGCAATCCCTAGCGATCTAGATTATACTAATCGCACCTACGATTACTACGATTAAGTATACTTATCTATAACTAGCTAAGCCCTACTTATTTATAGTATACCTTATAGCTATCGTTCCGACCTTTCTTCCGCTAGCTAGTATAACCTTAAATATCTCTTCCTATATAGCATATTATCCTATTCCTATGCCTAGCCTCTCGAATAGGCCCTATCTATTAGTTTATAATATTATTCCCCTCCTTCCTTTAATCCTTATCCTAAGGTTAATAAATAGTAAGTATATCCTATATATAGTTTATACTAGGCTCTAGCGTTATTATGCTTCTTTATTATACCTAACTATATTCGAAAGCCGCGCTCCTAGAAGACTAAACGCTCTACTCTAGCCCTTTTAATTAAGGAGGATAGGTATAAAATTATACTATATACGAATTACTTCCGAAGCTAATATATTTATCGTATTAGCCCTAACTCCTCTTATTATTCTAAGTATGCGAAGTATAGTTATATTTGCGATAGTTTAAATATTAGGTCGATACTTACCTATACCTCCGAGGCCTATAAGAAGGTTAAGTTAGAGATCGAGGAGACTAAGTCTTAGCTAGCTAAGGTACTTACTTATTTATCTTACCTTTACTACTAGTAGAAAGTACTCTCGAAATATACTTCTAAGTTATTTTAGTATAGAATATATAAGTTAGATAAGGAAGATAGTATTTATAGCTAAGAGTAGGCTATTATTATTAAATAGTAGGCTATTAGTAAAGCCTAGTCCTTAGGTACCTTTGATTTAATTAATTAGTCTATAATAGATCTAGGTTTCCT
>JALHCF010000168.1:215008-233566 GCA_024341135.1 Tolypocladium album | reverse complement strand
CTAGGTAATATATAGGTTCCTAGGTATTTTCTAAATATTTATATCTTTTCTACTTAATTAAATATTCTTTATTTTACTAATTACCCCTATTATCTAGGACTTTTTTAACTTTATATTCTTATTTATCTTTAACTTTAAGTTCTATTTCTAACCTAGTATTCTAGGGTATTAGTTCTAATAATAAGATATAAAATATTAGATATATCCTTATAGTTCGAGGTAGTAATAGATAATAACTTATTTTTAAGATTTTCTTTTTAATTTTAAATAGTCTAATCTTTTCTAATTAAGTTTAATACTAGGCTATTTTATTTTAATATTTTATTAGAGGAGATATACTTTATTCCCCTCCTTTAGAGTTAGTCTTTCTAATCTCTTTTTATTAATATAATATTTTATATAATTTTATAAGAAAATCTATTCTTACTATAAGTAAGTATATATCTTATTGAGATTTTTAGCGAATTTCTTTACTATAGGTATATCTTTTTATACCTAATATACTATAATTTCTAGTTTATAATTATAATTAGCTTTAAATAGTAATATATTAATTACTTTATTATCTAAGCTATTATAAGCCTATTATACTATAGGTAATAACTCTACCTAATTATCTTATTTATAATTAATATAGTATTATAAGTATTATTTTAATATTTAGTTAAGTTATTTAGTTTACCTATCTATCTAAGGATAGAAAGCTATAGAGAGAAAGTATTTAATTCCTAATTATTATATTAGGCTTTTCTAAAACTTAAATATAAAGAGTTTATCTTAGTCTAAGATTAATATTTTAGGTAATCTATATTAGCTTATTATAACTTATAAGAATATATAAGCTAGTTTAATAGCTATACTTACTTCCTTATATAGAATAAAGTACCTATATTTAATTAATTTTTCTATAATAACTAGGATATTATTATATTTAGTTTTTATTATAGGTTCTTTTAACTTAGGTAGTTTAATAATAAAATCTAGAGCTACTATATCTTATACTTTCTTAAGTAGTAATATTAGCTAAAGTTTCCTATAGGGTATATACCTATTACTTTTAGTCTTATTATATAGGTTATAATTCTATATAACCTTTTATATTATTTATTATATTTTAAGAAAGTCTTAAGATTATTAAATTTATTTAAGGATCTTATATATACCCTAGTATCTATATAATAGATATTTATAAATACTTTTAATAAGTTTTTCTTAAAGTTCTTTAGGAATATAATATTAATTATTAAATAAGAGGTTATTTTATTTTTTTAATACTTCTAAGTTTATTTCCTAATTTCTTATTAACTTATCTTTATTATAGGCTTATTAGATATACTAGGTTTACTCTTAGTTAGGTTTAACCTTCTATATTATATTAATTATTAATTACCTAATCTAAGTATACTTTCTATATCTACTTATAAGATTATAGCCTATTATATCTTAGTTAAAGACTTAAGATTTTCTTATTAGTTAAGTATATTAACTTACTTATTCTTACTTCCCTTATAATATATAATCTCGAAGTTAAACTCTAATAGGAATTTATATTATTAAATCTAATATTTATTTAGTTCTTTTATTATTATAAAGCTAATTAAGTTCTTATAATTTATATAGATTTTAATTATTTTTATTATATTACTTAAGTAATATTTCTATTCTTTAAATACTTTAATAATAGCTATAAGTTCTTTATTATAGATTAAGTAATTAACTTTAAGTTTATAAAGTTTCTTAGAGTAAAAAGTAATAGGATAGAGTTACCTTTCTTTATCTTATTAATCTAATTACTTATCGAGTACCTAGTCTAAGGTATTAATTTTAATTTTAAATTACTTACTTAAATTAAGAAGTATATAATTAGGTTTATTTATTATTCTTTCCCTAATAATATTAAATATTACTTATTCCTTTTTTCTTATATAAAATAGTTTATCTTTCTTTATTAAGTTAGTAAGGGAAATACCTATTTCTCTAAATAATTTAATATATTTTTAATAAAAGTTAGTAAATCCTAGGAAGTCTTATACTTCCTTAAGGTTTATTAATATTAGCTAGTCTCTTATTATAGTAACTTTATTAAGGTCTATTCCTATAAATCTAGGGGTTATTTTATAACTTAGGAATTTAACCTTTTATTTATAGAATTTATATTTATTAGCTTTAACTAAGAGGTTTACTTTTTATAGTTTCCTTAATACTTAATAGATATAATTTTTATATTCCTTAAGGTTTATTAAGAAAATAAAAATATTATTAAGGTAGATAATTATAAAGATATCTAAATATTCTTATAATATATTATTAATTATAATTTAAAAGCTTATTAATATATTAATTAATCTAAAGGATATAATTAAGTACTTATAGAGTCCTTACTTAGTTTAGAAAGTAATTTTCTATTCTTTATTATCTTTAATTTATATTAGATTATAAGCTCTTTTTAGGTCTAATATTATAAACTATTAAGTACTATAGAATCTATCCTAGAGTTCTATAATTAAGAGTAATAGGTATTAGTTTTTAATTATAATCTTATTAAGCTACTAATAGTCTATATATATCCTTAATTTACTATTTTTCTTTAGTATAAATAAGATAGGAAATCCTATTAGTAATATTAATAATTAAATATATCCTTTCCTTAAATTCTCCTTAAGATATATATCGAGGGCTTTTATTTTTTCTTTATTAAGTAGATAGATCTTATAAAATCTAGGCTCTATTCTAAGCTTTAGGGATATCTTATAGTCTTATTTACTATATTTTAGAAGTCTTATTTCTAGCTTTTTATTAAATAATTTACTATATTAATAATATTCCTTAGGAATCTATTTATTATATACTAGCTTAGACTCTTTAGTAATTATATAAATCCTAAAGGTCTATTATATTATATTATATAAGGGGGTATTAGTTATAACCTACTTTTTAATAGCTAATTTACTTTCTAATATATCTTACTAGAGTTAGCCTATATTCTAGTTAATTCTAGGATTACTTACCTATAACTAGGATATCCTTAGTATAACTTTATATTTCGAGATATCTATAATATTAAGCTTTAAGTTATATTATTTTCTATTAATAATAATTAAGAAATATATAATCTTTATATTAACTATTCTATAGCTATAGTTAACTAACTCTCTTTTTATAATTCTAAGTTAGTAAGGCTTATATTTATTTTTTTAAGGTAATCTAAGTTTATTAATAAGATTTAATAAAATATAATTTCCTTATACTCTACTATTAAGTATTACCTAGATTTATTATCCTCTTATTATTATTAAGATAAATAAGTATTTATAATTTCGTTTTATACTTATAAAGATCCTATTATTTAATATAAGTAATAGTCCTCTTATTATTTATCTTAGTAATTTTTTAATAATAATCTATTTACCTATAGAGCTACTCTAGCCTTAAGTACTATAAGTATTTAAGATACTTATATTAATTTAATAATTAATTAATTATATTAATCTAGCGATATATTACCTTCTACTAGTCTTAGTATAGGAAAGATATATAGATTATTCCCTTAGTTTAAGCTTTCTTAGTAATATTCTATAAATATCTCCTTTATCCTTAGTAATAAGATTAAGGTATATTTATTATTAAGTATATAATATAATTATACCTTATATCTTATTTTTCTAATTAATATATTATATTCCTTAGTCTATACTTTATATAAAGTATAGGTTATTAGTTTATTAGGTATTATTTATATCGATATCTATTTATACTCTAGCTTATCCTATAGGTAATAGGGATAGAGAGGATAGATATAATAGAATTATAAGATATTTTTATAGTAATCTATATTAGGGTATAGGAACTTATTATCTCTTAGAAGCTTCTTAGTTTAGAGTAAAAGTTAATATTCTTTACTTATAATAGAGATAAGTTTTTCTATATTAAAGATATCTTCTCTAGTCTATTTAAAATATAATAAAGGTTTATTTTTAAATTCCTTATATTAATTATATTCCGATAAGGTATTATTTCTTAGATTATTCTCTAGGTCGATCTTATAATACTTAGGCTTATTCTTAGGTTAGGTCTTATATTCTTAATCTTAAGTCTAAGACTTTAGCCCTAGCTAAGTTCTAAATTACTATTTAGCTACTAGGTCTTAAAATATCTTATTACTAGTATTATAGCTAGCTATAGCTAATATCTATATCTTATTTTCTTATTTAACTTATTCCTTGATTTTATTAATATATTCCTTAGTCTAGACCTCTATAATTTCTCTATTTTTAAGGACTATTATTAGTAGTTAGATATACCCCTTATCTTTAGTTATAAGGATATTATTAATTTATTAGTAATTAATCTTACTATCCCTTATAAGTATAAGTAAGGATATTATTATAAGTTAGATATATCCCTTTGGTTTTTAGGGGAATTACTTATTACTTTCTTTCTTAGAGATATATATAGTATAGTTATTATTATAATATACTAAGAAGTATAGGTTAATATAGGGGACTTCTATCCTAGTTATAACTTAGGCCCTTTACTTAGGGATAGGCTTCTAGTCCTATTTTTTCTTTTAGGAATATTTATTAATAAAGTATCTAATCTTCTTATAGTTATAATATTTCTTAGTAAATTAATCTTATTAGGTTATATCGAGGTCTATAAGTCTATTATAATATCTATAGGTAATAGAGTAGCGCTTATAGGGTTTCCTTTAGTTAGCTTATAAGGTATAGTTTTTATTACTAGAGTACCCTCCTTTATTACCTTATTCTAATTATCTCTAATAGTTATAATTATCGATTTTAATTACTATTTCTATATACTTATTAAATTCTTTAGGTTTATTAACTTTATTAAGTTTATCCTTAATATCTTTATAAAGCCTATTATAGAAATACTCTATAAATATAACTTCTCTAAGTTTAAGTTTAATAATAAAGTATTAGAACTCTTAGGCAAAGTATATAGCTAATCTAGTTTATTATAGATTCTTTAAGTATTATATAGTAGTCCTTTTTTCGTTAGGATTTCTAAAAGTATTTCGAAATTGCTTTTTAAAAGCTTTATAGCTAGCAAAGGTAATATTAATATCTTCTTCTTAATATATATTATTTTTATTATCTAGGTAGTCCTAAAGAATAGGTTCTTACTATTTAAATACTTTTCCTATTAAGAGATTACTAATATAAAGGATTTATAATATAGCTTTAGTAATATTAGAATTAATATAAAAGTAAGCTTTAGCTTAGGTTAAGAAAGAGTAAATATTACCTTTTTAATTATTAAAGGCTTTAGGCTTAGGGAACTTAGGTTAGCTAAGATTCTTATAGCCTCTATAATTATTAACTTATACTTAGAGCTATTTAATCTCCTACCTTATCTAGGTAAGGATTTATCTAGTATTCTTAGTAGGATTGCTTATAGAAGATATATTACTTATTAGTTATTAAAGGTAACTTACCGAATAGGAGTAATTAAAATATAATAGATATCTCGAGAGGTAACCTAAGGTTTACTATTTCTTAGGAAGCTAAGTTATATAAGACTTATAACGAGTAGTATAATAAAGTATCTATTAGAAGGGTTTAGAGACCTTCTTAATTAATAGGTATTAAATAACTTAGTTTAATTACTAGAGATCTAGCTACCTACTCTTAGGCAAAGACTATAGTATATATACCTATCTAGCTCTCTATTAATCCTCTTAATTATCCTAGATTATACTACGATCCCTAGTAATCTAGATTATACTAATCGCACCTGCGATTACTATGATTAAGTATACTTATCTATAACTAGCTAAGCCCTACTTATTTATAGCATACCTTATAGCTATCGTTCTAACCTTTCTTCCGCTGGCTAGTATAACCTTAAATATCTCTTCCTATATAGCGTATTATCCTGCTCCTGCGCCTAGCCTCTCGAATAGGCCCTGTCTATTGGTTTGTAACAAGAGGGCGCGAAACCCTAAGGTATATTATAGTCTTCTATAATAGAGAGAAAGATAGGTAATAGTCCCTTGTTATAATATAAAGTAAATTACTAGATTTTATAATACTATATAGTAATTATAAGCTAATAGCGAGTTTTATATAATAATTTATACCTATAGCGGAGTAGTTATTACCTAGGGTCCTTCCTTAGAAAGTTATCGGTTCGAATCTAGCTAGAGTCTATAGGCCTTTAGGAAAGCCTAAACTGGGAATATACCCCCTATAGCATAAGATAAATATATAGCGGAATAGGCCTATTAGAAAGGGGCCTAAGAATATAGATATAGCTAGGGTTTAGGGTTACCTTAGTAAACCTAGCCCTTAGTTAGAAAAACCTAGGCTATATAGGTCGCTATATTAGTATAACTACTATCTATGATAGTACGATACTCCTAAGCTCGGCTAATAATACTACTAGTATAAGGGATAAAAGAAAAAAGATAATTAATCGGTATTAAGATAGATTAAAACATAAGTAATACTATCGGGAATATAACGGAAGATATCTTAGCTAGGGTTTTTAATACTATAAAAAGTTTTTTCCCTTTAGTATAGATTAAAAAATAATACCTATATAGTTTTCTAGGCTCTTAAATAGGTATAATATAAATAATAATAATAATATAGTAATTTATAAGTATAAAGTACTTAATATAATATTTATAGGTTATTAACTTCTTATATAAGTAAGAACTAAATAAGTAGTAAACTAATATTAATAAGGGCTAGGTAAAGATAGATAAAAAAATAAGAAAATAATAAATATAGCTAGGATAGTAAGGTAAGTATAAGCTAATTACTATTCCTTAAATATAGCTTCCTTCTCTTTCTTATACTTAGCCTCTAGATCTTTTATAAAGGATTATATATAAGAAATTAAAGTATAAATAGAGGGCTATAAGGTACTCTTTAGCTTATACTATAGAAAGTATTAACCTAAGATAGCGATATTATAATGCCTATACTAAACGGGTAGTCTAGCGCGCCGCGCTAGAAACAATAGGGCGGCTATAAGCCACTACGATAGAAGTAATAGAGCGATTACGAGATCTATTACGTAATCTCTTAGGGATTTATTAGGGAAATATATTAGGCATATATAGCGACTTCTAAACGGAATTAGCGGGGTAACGCCCTATATTTCTAAGAGTAGTCCCCTAGAAAGAGCCTATATTTCTTTAGTTACGTACCGTGCCCTGCGTATATAATACAGGGCGCGATTATACCTAGAAGTCCCGGGGTAAGCTTTAGTCTTACTATTAATATAGTAGTATATTTGCTTCTACTTAATTACTCCTTAATATCTCTAAGATATCCCTTATAGATATATTCGGTAGCGTTAGTAATATAACTTAAGTATAACTCTAAGATATAAGTAAGTTTAGTATACTTAGCCTTAGTTAGCCTATTAGATATAGAACTAGTAGTAAGGGGGCGAGTTAGTTAGTAAATAGCTTCGAAAGTAAGTAAAATAGAGGTAAGGGGAACTAGCTTTTACTTCTTAGAGCTAGCGAGCTACGAAGCCTTAGAGACTTATTAGATAGGCTAAGACTATATCTTTATAAATAACTTAACCTTTACTTTTTTATTCTCTTTCTTTTAGTTAGTAAGCTCGTAAGAGGCTAGCGAGATATAAAAATATATAAGAGTAGTAATCTAACCTTTATACTATCGGGTATTAGTTAGTATTATAGTAAAGGAAATATATACTTATAAGGGAAATTTTCGCTTTATTAACTAATATAGTCGCGTTCTCTAAGTAAGCTTATATAGTAGCGAGTTTCTTACTAATAGCCTTAGACTCGTTATTACGAGAGAGCTTATAGGGATAATTAATACTATAATAATAGAGATACTTAAGAGCTAAGGAATCTAAGAGGGTTAGCGAAAAACTAGTAACTAGGAAGAGCGACTTATTAATCTTAGATCTATTAAGTATAGTATATTTAAGAGTATGTATTAGGTAATACTAGCTAGTATACTTATATACTAATATATATAAGGATATAGAATAATCTAATATACCTTAGGGTAAGTTTTTTCTTTTCCCTTTTAAGGTAAAGGTTATTTATAGATAGCCTTATTAGGTTACTAACCCCTAATATAAGTAGTTAATACTATTTATTATAGTATTTTACCTAGGCCTCTATAGCTTTTTCCTAGTATTCTTTAAGGTATTCTTATAATATAGTAAGCTTTTCTACTTTTACTATTATTTTTAGTACCCCCTTAATAATAGTCTTATTCTCGAGATATATATAGAATTCTAGTTTAAATCTTATAAGTACCTAGTTTAAGGTATAACCTATAGTTATACTTTAGGTATTATTATAGGTAAACTAAGTAATCTATAAGAGTAAGGCCTAGTTAGCCTAGTTATTACTAATAAAATATTATAAGTAGTATTCTAATACTTAGTTTATTCTCTCTATCTACTTATTTATCTAAGGATAGAATATTATAAAGAGTCTTTATATAATTTTAAAATAATAATAGAGTTCTAATTAGAATTTACTTATAAATATAAGGCCCTAGTTAATAATAATACCCTTAGGCGCCCTAAATTATAGCTTAACCTTATTATAAAAGACCTAGGCTAATTTAGTAATATTATTCTTTATATTATATAGAATAAATAAGGAGTACTTAGTTATTTAGTCTATAATTATAAGGATTATATTAACTTCTTTACCCTTATAATCTATTATAAATAACCTTATAATAAAGTCTATTATTACTTTAGCCTATAGCCTCTATAAGATTAGTAATAATTTTAATATATTATAAGGTTAATACTTTCTCGAGATAATACCTTAGTAAACTTAGTAATTATATATATATTCTATAATATCTTTATATATACCTTTTTAATAAAGGTAACTCTATATTAATAGAGTAATCCTTTTAATTCTAAAATATCTAGCTAATAGGTTATTATAATATAGCTATAGTAGCTCTTAGTATATAGTTATCTCTTAGGGTATATAGATATATTTATTAAATCTAAGTAATCTTATTTAATTTACTAACTAATACTTAGTCTATAATTAATAAGTCTTTACTATTTTAATACCCTTTGGCCTTTAGGTCTCAGGATCTTAGGCTTATACTTCCTTAAGGAAATCTTTAAGAGGTTAGGCTCTATTCTAATATAATACCCTACCTTTTAACGCGTTATATATATTATTTCTAAAGATTTATTATTTATAGCTAGCTCTCTCTTTAGCCTAGTTAGCTAAATAAATAGGGAGTAGTATATTTTTACTATTATTATCCCTCGAATAGACTCGGGTATTTTCTTCCTATAAAGATATCTTATTAAGCCTAGATTAATTAGAGACTTAGGTATTTCCCTCTTATAAAAATACCTAGTTATATCTCCCTAGATATTTAGAACTTTAAGTTATTACTTATATTTATAGGAATCCCTTTTCTAGGTTAGGTAAACCTAATCTACTTATAGGGTCTAGTAAGACTAGCCTTTTCTTAAGGTCTAATAATAAATATATATTACTTAGCTATTTACCCTTATAATCTAGTTATCTTAATAATCTATCTATAGGGTTATTCTTCCTTATATAATACTTAATTATAAAATTAAAAAAGGCGAGGTCTATATATTATTATACTTACCTCTTACTTAACTTTATATATTTTATAAATATCTATAGGTTATAGTAATTAAATAAGACCTTTACTAGGATTATAGCCCTCTTAATATAATATTACTAATATCTAAATAACTCTATAATAGTAAAGAGTTCTTAATCTAGAATATTATAATTCCTCTTAATATCTATAAACTTCTAAGACTAGAATATAATAAGATAATATTACCCTTTATTATTAAGCTATAATAAGATCCTTATTATAATAAAGTTTAATATATTTATTTTAATATATAATAGCCTTTTAGGATTAAAGTATTATAGTAATAAGGCTATTTAAAAAGCCTTTTTTAGCTTTTAAAATACTAATCTTTTAGCTATATTAAACTATACCTTACTAAGCTTCTTATTATTCTTACTACCCTTAAGTAGTGTATTTAGCGAGGCTATAATACTAGAATACTCCTTAATAAAGTATTAGTAAAAGTTATAAAAGCTTAAGAAGACTTATATCTCTTAGTATATCTTAGGTTCCTATTACTTAGTAATTATCTTTATATATTAGGGATCTATCGAGACTTTATTAACTAATAGAATAAACCCTAGGAACTTAACTAAGTCTTAGTAAAAACTATACTTAGATAATTTAATATAGAGTTCTACTACCCTTAATTAAGTATTCTAATACTTCTTATATATACCTAATATAATCTTCCCTTATTTTCGAATAGATTAGAATATTATTAAGGTATATTATATATATAGTATTAACTAGCCCTTATAAAGCTTAGTAGATATAGTATTAGAATATAGTAGGTATATTTATTAACCTAAAAGGTATAATAAGATACTTATAATACCTATATTAGGTATAGAATATAATCTTTTACTTATCGCCCTCCTTAATATAGATATAGTAGTATATATCCTTAATATTAATCTTAGAAAAGTATTATACCCGTTAGTAATAGTGTATAATCTTAGATATAAGAGGTAATATATAATAGTTGTTAATTAAAACCTTATTAAGTCCTTAGTAATCTATATATAGTCGAAGAGACTTATCTTTTTAAGTCTATCTACTCGTATATAGGTATCTTTCTAGCTATATACGCGCCCTATTAAAAAGATATATACTATTACTAGCCCGCCCTGCCTACTTATAGTAGGTAAGCCTAGCTTATAGAGGTATAATACGAAGATTACGCCTATATATAGAATATACTCGTAGCTATATAATAAATATATCTTAATTAAAGCTTAAATAATATATTATAAGCCTATAGGTATACCTACTTAATTATATCCTAGTTAGCTATAATACCTAACGAAGCTATAGCTATACTACCCTTACTATATCCCCTTACTAATCTTATTCCCTATATATTTAGCTATAGCCTCGATTATAGCTATAATATTATAATAATACTTAGTTTATTAACCTCGTTATATAAGAGGTACTATCGAATACTAGTATTAAGCTACCTCGTACCTTATAAAGTCGGTAGATATAAGGCTTACTATAAGGCTTACTATAAGGCTTGCTATAAGGCTTGCTATAAGGCTTGCTATAAGGCTTACTATAAGGCTTGCTATAAGGCTTGCTATAAGGCTTACTATAAGGCTTACTATAAGGCTTGCTATAAGGCTTACTATAAGGCTTACTATAAGGCTTGCTATAAGGCTTACTATAAGGCTTGCTATAAGGCTTACTATAAGGCTTGCTATAAGGCTTACTATAAGGCTTATTATAGGGCTATTACTATTATACTACTTACTTTATCTTAGTATTTAAGGCGCTAAGGGATTAATAGCTTCTTATTATAAGTCGTTATAATATTAGGGTTAATAACTTATAGTATTAGCTCTTAAAGGTCTTATAAGGAAAGATTAGTAAGGTTTATATATAAATAAAGAGAGAGACTTATTTAAGGCTTCTAAAGCTACTATTATATAAGTATATTATACTTTTAAAGTATTAATCTAGCTTAGAGGTATTATAAGATTATATAAGTATAAGATAGCCCGAATTACTATTTAAAGTAGCTATTATAAGGCTTTAATAACTATAGCTCTAGTCTTAAAGGTATTATAGTAATAATAAGCTTATACTATTTAGTAATAAGGTTAATCGCTATATATATAACCTTAATATTTAATTTTCTAAGCTATAATACCTACCCTAAGAATTAATATTATTAATATATCTCTTATTAAGTAGCTATTTATAAATATAAATTTTACTTATTCTTGATTATTATAATAAGGATATTATAAAGATATAAGAGATTAGATATACTTATAATAAGATATAACTTTATATCCTTATATATAGTCTCTATAAGACTATTTATATATTACCTAAAATTATAATAATAAGAAATATAATAAGTAGCTTATTACTTATACTATAATATATATTTATTCGAGATATATATTATAATATATTCTTAATATTAACTATAGTATTTATCGAGTTATTACTATACTTTAAAAAAATCTAGTTTTATTTTTATATATATAATATACTTCTAGGTATAGAATATACCCTTATAGCTAAATTCGAAGTTATTATTATCTAGATTATTATATAAGGTTATTATTAAAGTAGTTTCTTATATAAGGATAGCTTTTATTTTTATAAAAATCTTATTAATAAGGTTTTTAAGATTATTAGGATTTATTAAGTTATTCTAATATAACTAAATTTAAGCCTAAGTATTATTATTTATATAGAATATATAAAGCTATTATTATACCTCTAGAAAAATATTCTAAAGAGTATTTTTAAGTATAGTCTCTTTATCTATAATAATTATACTTAGTAATATAACTTTAAGCTATATATAAAGCTTATCTAAAGACTTATAAAGTTATTAAAATCCTTTTTCTTTTTCTATATTAATAAGACTAAAGGTAAAGTTTATAAGGGATTTTTAATTAATAATTCTAATAACCTAGAAAAAGAATAATTTAAAGTAATTAGTTTTATATATATTATTAAGGCTAAGAACTTTAGGAAGATATTTCTATATCTTCTAATATTAAGAATAAGTCTAAAATATATTCTATATTTTATTTTTATTATATAGGTTAAATTTAATATATTAAGGAAGTCTATTAGCTTAGAGAAGCCCTAAGAATACTTATATAGCTATTTTACCTCTAAGAGCTTTAAAATAAAGTCTTTAATAATTATTATAGATATCTTAAGTATAGAAAAAGTATATAATATGCTTAGTAATATTATATATAATAGCTAATATCTTATAAGTTAATAGAGCTCTATATTTTATAAAAGTTTACTTAAGGGCTTATTATATTATAGTTTAATAATAATAAATATTATATACTAAGGGATTAAGAGATAAGCTATAATTATATTAAGCTTTAATAACTTTAAAATCCTATTTCTAGATAGGCTTAGGCTCGCTAGACTTAGATAAGGCTATTATAGCTATATAGAAAAGGTAATTAAGTTTTTAAGTCGAGGTCTTATATAGCTTAGTACTCTTAGAGGCTTATTATTAGCTATAATTATAATTAAGGATAACTTAAATTATAATAGCGATTTTATTAATATCTTACTTATAAGAACTTAATTACTTAATAATAATAATATTATTATTATAGAAAAAGCCTTATATAAAGGTATATACTTTATTAAAGGATTTAAAGCCTAGGGATAGTAGTAATAGTAGAATTATATCTTTAGATATATCGTTAATAGCTTTACCTATAGCTTCGATTTTATCTATAGCTTTATCTATAATACCCTATATAGTAGCAAGCGCTATTAAGAGAGATAGAAGGTTATCTATTAAGATAGCTTTAACTTAGCCTATTAATTAACCTATATATATATATATATATATATATAGGTATAGGTAAATAGAAAGGCTTTATAAGGTACCTCTATAAGCTATACTTATATGCTATAAGTAGGTAGCGCGGGCTAGTAGTAGTATATATCCTTTTAATAAAGCGCGTATATAGCTAGATATTTAGTTATATATAAGTAGATAGACTTATCTTTTTTTAGTATAAATAAGGTAGGTATATTAGCTAGACTCTTAGAGTAGCGTATCTATCCCTTTATTAGATTTTCCTCTAAGTACTCTTATAGCTCTTAGAGTTCTATAAGAGAGAGGGGGAAGATAGGCCTATATAGTAGCGCTATATCTAGGACTAGGTTAATAATATAGTCTATTTCTTTATAATATAGTAGGATACTTAAGCTAGAGGTATTAAATATATCTTAAAAGTCCTATAGCTTAGTAAGGATCTTAGATTCTACCCCTTTATTACTTAAGGTTTTCTTATCCTTAATAATAATTAGGCTATTCCTTATAAGTGTAAGGATATAAGCACAGAGTACCTCTGGTTAGGTATCGAAGATGGAGTGTACAAGGTCTTGGTATTCAGCGCTGTCTATCCTGTCTTAGACTTGCAGACTTCCAGAGACTGAATCTTGCCAGAGCAAGATTCCTCTTTTCCAGCTGAGGGGGAGTCTCCCTTGACTACCCCTCGACTTATCCTCGATTAGGTGATGAAATGCGCCCGACCCACTGGTACCCCGCACCAGGGGTCCACTGCCAGCCTGTACCTCCCAGCTGCACTTCTTACAATAAGTATAAAGATATATACTTTGTTTTAATATTCTTATTAGAATTTTATTAATTTAAGAATCTTAACTCTATTCTAGTTCTATTAGAATTATTACTTTTAATTTATAGGTAAGAAATAGATATACTTATTTACTAAGGTAAGTATACCTAGGAGGATTACTACTCCTCTTAGTATTAGATTATTATTAAGTAGAACTAGGGGTACACGGCCGAAATTCTAGGTGCACACGCGCCCCATTAAAAAGATGAGTTCTACTAGTCGTATACGGGCAAATCTCTAATCGTATACGCACCTACCGCTAACTTGTAGCGCCCGCGCCTAGCTTGTAGAGGTACCTCTATAGCTAGTCTTATAGCTGCCGCGTTTACTAGTTTAACGATAGCTTTCGAAGTTATCTCTCGCACGGTAAAGCTAGCAAGATTACGAGGAGGACATAGTAGGAGAGTTAGAGTCGTTAAGTGAGAGGTAATTGAGTAGGTGCGACCAAATAACTAAACTTCGAGCTATAGGCTCACGATAAGTTATTTAAGCTTTAATTGAGATATATTCGTTATATATCTACGAGGTTTTCTATGTGTAGGCGTAATCTTTGCCTTGTACCTCTACGAGCCGGGCCTGCGCGGTATAAGTGGGTAGGGTAGGCAATAGGCGCGTGTGCACCTAGAATTTCGGTCGTGTGCCCCTAGTTCTACTCTTATTATTAACTATAATATATATCTAGGTAAAAGATTAAGTAGCACCCCTTGAGTCTATAACTTATATTAGGACTTCTTATATACTATATTAGTAAACCTAAAGGTCTTTAATAGCCTTAAGGCTAGGAATAGTTATAGGTACTTACTTAAGTTAGTATTTCTATGTAAACTTAATATTAATAATATCTACCTTATTATAAATATCTAATCTAACCTATACCTTAATAAGTACCTAGCTCTATATTATAATAGGAATTATAAATAGTAATATTACCCTAAATTAAGGAGTTCTAAATAAGATAAAAGTATTTACTTTAACTAGTAATTATTTCCCTATTAGCTATCGAAAAGTTAGCTATTTCTCCCTAACTTTAAGTAGGTATACTTTATATAACCTTTACTATAATAATAATAATAAGTAAGCTTCTAATTCCTATTATTAATTAGGTTCGAGTTTATCTATAATAATCTTATTTCTAATAAGGTATAGTTAATACTAATTAAGAAATAGTTTCTAAGAATATTATAATAGAATTATTAAGTACTCTTAACTAGCTTATTTTATTCTAGCCTATTACTCTTTTACTTTATCTTTATCCTTATATTCTCTTATAGCTACTAAGTAAATTAAGTAATCTCCTTATAGCTTATACCTTCTATAATATAATATAGGTTAAGTTATTATTAGAGTTTAGGTATAAGCTTACTAAAGTAGAGATATACCTATTCTATATTACTAGCTTATTTAAAGTAGGCTTTAATTATATTAAGGTAGATATTAAAGTCTATAAGAGATTAGCTTTCTTTTTAAACCTAGTTCTATTAGACTATAAGATTAGGCCTATAATTTACTAAGTCTTTAAGGAGTATTTTAATCTATTCTTAAAATACGCCTTAATTACTCTTAAGCTATTTTTACTATTCCTCTATCTAGTTTTCGAGGTATTACTCTTACCTTACCTAGTAGTTATACTATATATTATTAGTTATAAAGAAAATCCTTTTATAATCTCTATAATACCTCTTCTATATATTATTAAAAATATAATTAAGGTCCTTAAGCTAGTTTTATTAGTATTATAAGTTTATAGGGTAGTTAAGTTATATAGTATTTTTAATCTAGACCTCCCTGCTACTATCGCTAAAAGAGCTATCTAAATACTACTAAGACTTTACTTTCGTTTCTTTACGAAGTAAGCTAGCGCTTAGGTAGAGCTAATCTAATATCTCTTATTTACGCTTCTATATATATATAAGTTCTTCGAGCTTAATAACTTATACTTAGGTAGTAGTAAGGTCTTTACTAACTATAGATTAGTAGGCTATCGCTAGGGGTAGTATTAAGCTAGGTTAAGGGAGAGTTATTATCTCGTATCTCTTATAATATAGTAATAGCCTAGCGAGTATTAGGTAGTATTTTGCTTCTAGGTAACTATAGTAGAAGCTTTAGAATTATAAGGGATTTCTTAGAGATATCGAGGAGTAGTTAGGTAGAAGTAAATATATTACTATATTAATAATAAGACTAAAGCTTACCCTAAGACTTCTAGGTATAATTACGCTCTATAATATATATATAGGGCATAGTATATAACTAAAGAAATATAAGCCTTTTCTAGGGGACTACTCTTAGAAATATAGGGCGCTACCTTACTAATTCTATTTAGAAATCGCTATATATACCTAATATGTTTCCCTAATAAATCCCCGAGAGATTATATAATAAATCCTATAATTACTCTACTATTTTTATTATAGCGGCTTATAGCTATCCTATCGTTTCTAGCGTATTGCGCTAGACTACCTATCCGGTATAGGTATTATAAAAATAGCCTTAAAAGTCTATATAGTTATAGTAAAAGGGGTCCGGACTAATATTGCTTTAAGTAATAGGGAAGAACTAATTAAGGAAATCGAGATAGTAAATAAGGTCGAGGTCTTTTAGGTTAGCGCGATATAGCCTCGAAATAAGAATACGATAAGAATAGTATTAATTATTAGGGTACTAAGTATAATAGAAGCTAATAAACTCTATAATTTTAGCTTTATCTTAAATATAGAAATTATAAACTATAAACCCTATAATAAATCGATTAGACCTAAGTAATACTATAACTATTACTAATATAGCTATATTATATAAGTATATAAGTTAACTATAAGGTATAGAAGATATATAGCTATAATATACCTAGAGGGGAAATCTAGCTACCTAATAATAAGGGCGAAAACCCTAATTAAGTACCTCCTTTACTAATAAGACTACCTAATATAGGTAAGAATCTACCTTATAGTAGAATAGTAATAGGAAAGAATAAGGTAAGGATATATTATTAGGCTTTAAAAATTTATCGAGGGAAGAAGATAGGCTATACCTCCTTAAGATTAGCCCTAACCCTAAGTAAGAAATAATATAGCTATACTTAAATATAAGATAAGACTACTAGGTTACCTTAAGGGTAGTAAAGTAATAGTAATAAAAACCCTAAATAGAGGAATCCTCTAATTTATAAGGTAATATAGCTTAAGTAACTCAGGACTAAATATAGCCCCTATAATAAGTATAATGTAAAATACGCTATAGTATAACGGACGCCTCGAGAGGTAACCTAAGGTTTACTATTTCTTAGGAGGCTAAGTTATATAAGACTTATAATAAGTAGTATAATAAAGTATTTGTTAGAAGGGTTTAAAGACCTTCTTAATTAATAGGTATTAAATAACTTAGCTTGATTATTAGAGATCTAGTTATCTTCCTAGGGAACGACTATAGTATATATATCCGTCTAGCTCTCTATTAATCCCCTTAATTACCCTAGATTATACTACAATTCCTAGTAATCTAGATCGCACTAATTATACCTATAATTACTATGATTAAGTATACTTATCTATAACTAGCTAAGCCCCGCTTATTTATAGTATGCCTTATAGCTATCGTTCTAACCTTTTTTCCGCTAGCTAGTATAACCTTAAATATCTCTTTCTATATAGTATATTATCCTATCCCTATGCCTAGCCTCTCGAATAAGCCCTACCTATTAGTTTATAATATTATTCCCCTCCTTCCTATAATCCTTATCCTAAGGTTAATAAATAGTAAGTATATCCCAAGCGTAGTTTATACTAGGTTCTAGCGTTATTATGCTTCTTTATTCGAAAGCCGCGCTCCTAGAAGACCGAATGCTCTACTCTAGCCCTTCTAATTAAGGAGGATAAGTACGAAATTATACTATATATAAATTACTTCCGAAGCTAATACGTTTATCGTATTAGCCCTAACTCCTCTTATTATTCCGAGTATACGAAGTATAGTTATATTTGCGATAGTTTAAATATTAGGTCGATACTTACCTATACCTCCGAGGCCTATAAGAGGGTTAAGTTAGAGATCGAAGAGACTAAGTCTTAGCTAGCTAAGGTACTTACTTATTTATCTTACCTTTACTACTAGTAGAAAGTACTCTCGAAATATACTTCTAAGTTATTTTAGTATAGAATATATAAGTTAGATAAAGAAGATAGTATTTATAGCTAAGAGTAGGCTATTATTATTAAATAGTAGGCTATTAGTAAAGCCTAGTCCTTAGGTACCTTTAATTTAATTAACTAGTCTATAATAGATCTAGGTTTCCC
>JALHCF010000168.1:188592-214998 GCA_024341135.1 Tolypocladium album | reverse complement strand
CTAGGTAATATATAGGTTCCTAGGTATTTTCTAAATATTTATATCTTTTCTACTTAATTAAATATTCTTTATTTTACTAATTACCCCTATTATCTAAGACTTTTTTAACTTTATATTCTTATTTATCTTTAATTTTAAGTTTAATTTCTAACCTAGTATTCTAGGGTATTAGTTCTAATAATAAGATATAAAATATTAAATATATCCTTATAGTTCGAGATAGTAATAGATAATAACTTATTTTTAAGATTTTCTTCTTAATTTTAAATAGTCTAATCTTTTCTAATTAAGTTTAATACTAGGCTATTTTATTTTAATATTTTATTAGAGGAGATATACTTTATCCCCCTCCTTTAGAGTTAGTCTTTCTAATCTCTTTTTATTAGTATAGTATTTTATATAATTTTATAAGAAAATCTATTCTTATTATAAGTAAGTATATATCTTATTAAGATTTTTAGCGAATTTCTTTACTATAGGTATATCTTTCTATACCTAATATATTATAATTTCTAGTTTATAGCTATAATTAGCTCTAAATAGTAATATACCGATTACTTTATTATCTAAGCTATTATAAGCCTATTATACTATAGGTAGTAACTCTACTTAGTTATCTTATTTATAATTAATATAGTATTATAGATATTATTCTAGTATTTAGTTAAGTTATTTAGTTTATCTATCTATCTAGGGATAGAAAGCTATAGAGAGAGAGTATTTAACTCTTAGCTATTATATTAGGCTTTTCTAGAACTTAGATATAAAGAGTTTATCTTAATCTAAGATTAATATTTTAGGTAATCTATATTAACTTATTATAACTTAGAGGAATATATATATTAGTTTAATAGCTATACTTACTTCCTTATATAATATAAAGTACTTATATTTAGTTAATTTCTCTATAATAACTAAGATATTATTATACTTAGTTCTTATTATAGGTTCCTTTAACTTAGGTAGCTTAATAATAAAGTCTAGAGTTATTATATCTTATACTTTCTTAGGTAGTAGTATTAGCTAAAGTCCCCTATAGGGTATATACCTATTACTTTTAGCCTTATTATATAGGTTATAATTCTATATAACCTCTTATATTATTTATTATACTTTAAGAAAGTCTTAAGATTATTAAATTTATTTA
This sequence comes from Tolypocladium album, assembly GCA_024341135.1. Lineage (NCBI taxonomy): Eukaryota > Fungi > Ascomycota > Sordariomycetes > Hypocreales > Ophiocordycipitaceae > Tolypocladium > Tolypocladium album. The sequence continues at coordinate 213,851 of JALHCF010000168.1, read as the reverse complement.
AGGGTCTTATATATACCTTAGTATCTATATAATAGATATTTATAGATACTTTTAATAAGTTCTTCTTAAAGTTCCTTAAAAATATAATACTAATTATTAAATAAGAGGTTATCTTATTCTTTTAATAATTTTAAATTTATTTCCTAATTTCTTATTAATTTATCTTTATTATAGGCTTATTAGATATACTAGGTCTACTCTTAGTTAAGCTTAACCTTCTATATTATATTAACTTATTAACTACTTAATCTAAGTATACCTCTTATATCTACTTATAAAATTATAGCTTATTATACCTTAGTTAGAGACTTAAGAATTTCTTATTAGCTAAGTATATTAGCTTACTTATTTTTACTTCCCTTATAATAAATAATCTTAAAGTTAAACTTTAATAGGAATTTATATTATTAAATCTAATATTTATTTAGTTCCTTTATTATTATAAAGCTAATTAGGTTTTTATAGTTTATATAGATTTTAATTATTTCTATTATATTACTTAAGTAATATTTTTATTCTTTAAATACTTTAATAATAGCTATAAGTTCTTTATTATAGATTAGGTAGTTAATTTTAGGTTTATAAAGTTTCTTAGAATAAAAGATAATAAAATAGAGTTATTTTTCTTTATCTTATTAACCTAGTTACTTATTAAGTATTTAATCTAAGGTATTAGTTTTAATTTTAAATTACTTACTTAGATTAAAGAATATATAAATAGGTTTATTAATTATTCTTTCCCTAATAGTATTAAATATTACTTATTCTTTATCTCTTATATAGAATAGTTTATCTTTTTTTATTAAGTTAGTAAGGGGAATACCTATTTTTCTAAATAATTTAATATATTTTTAGTAGAAGTTAATAAAGCCTAGGAAGCCTTATATTTCCTTAAAGTTTATTAATATTAGCTAGTCTCTTATTATAGTAACTTTATTAAGGTCTATTCTTATAAATCTAAGGGTTATATTATAGCCTAGGAATTTAATCTTTTATTTATAGAATTTATATTTATTAATTTCGATTAAGAGGTTTACTTTTTATAATTTCTTTAATACTTAATAGATATAGTTTTTATATTCTTTAAGGGTTATTAAGAAGATAAAGATATTATTAAAGTAGATAATTATAAAGGTATCTAAATATTCTTATAATATATTATTAATTATAGTTTAGAAGCTTATTAATATATTAATTAGTCTAAAAGGTATAACTAAGTACTTATAGAGTCTTTACTTAGTTTAGAAAGTAATTTTTTATTCTTTACTATCTTTAATTTATTTAGGTTATAAGCTCTTTTTAAATCTAAGGTTATAAATTATTAAGTATTATAAAGTCTATCCTATAATTTTATAATTAAGGGTAGTAGGTATTAGTTCTTAATTATAAATTTATTAAGCTACTAATAGTCTATATATATCCTTAATTTATTATTTTTCTTTAGTATAAATAAGATAAGAAATCCTATTAATAATATTAATATTTAAATATATCCTTTCTTTAGATTCTCCTTAAGATATTTATTAAGGGCTTTTATTTTTTCTTTATTAAGTAAATAGATCTTATAAAATCTAGGTTCTATTCTAGGCTTTAGGGATATCTTATAGTCTTATTTACTATATTCTAGAAGTCCTATTTCTAGCTTTTTATTAAATAGTTTACTATATTAGTAATATTCCTTAGGAATTTATTTATTATATACTAGCTTAGATTCTTTAGTAATTATATAAATCCTAAAGGTCTATTATATTATATTATATAAGGGGGTATTAATTATAACCTATTTCTTAATAGCTAATTTATTTCCTAATATATCTTACTAGAGTTAGCTTATATTCTAATTAACTCTAAGATTACTTACCTATAACTAAGATATCTTTAATATTACTTTATATTTCGAGATATCTATAATATTAAGCTTTAAGTTATATTATTTTTTACTAATAATAGCTAGGAGATATATAATCTCTATATTAATTATTCTATAGCTATAATTAACTAACTTTCCTTTTATAATTCTAAGTTAATAAGGCTTATATTTATTTCTCTAAGGTAATCTAAGTTTATTAATAAGATTTAATAAGATATAATTTCCTTATACTTTATTATTAAGTATTACTTAGATTTATTATCTTCTTATTATTATTAAGATAAGTAAGTATTTATAATTCTATTTTATACTTATAAGGATCTTATTATTTAGTATAGGTAATAGTCTTTTTATTATCTACCTTAGTAGTTTTTTAATAGTAATCTATTTACTTATAGAGCTACTTTAGCCTTAAGTATTATAAGTATCTAAGATACTTATATTAATTTAATAATTAATTAGTTATATTAATCTAGCGATATATTACCTCTTATTAGTTATAGTATAGGAAAGATATATAGATTATTCCCTTAGTTTAAGCTTTCTTAATAATATTCTATAAATATCTCTTTTATCCTTAGTAAAAGAATTAAAGTATATTTATTATTAAGTATATAATATAGTTATACTTTATATCCTATTCCTTTAACTAATATATTATATTCTTTAGTCTAGGTTTTATATAAAGTATAGGTTACTAATTTATTAGGTATTACTTATATCGGTATCTATTTATATTCTAGCTTATCTTATAAGTAATAAGGGTAGAGGAGATAGATATAGTAGAACTATAAGATATTTTTATAGTAATCTATATCGGGGTATAAGAACTTATTATCTCTTAAGAGCTTCTTAGTTTAGAATAAGATTTAATACTCCTTACTTATAATAGAGATAAGTTTTTCTATATTAGAGATATTTTCTCTAGTCTATTTAAAATATAATAGAGGTCTATTTTCGAATTCCTTATATTAATTATATTTTAATAAGGTATTACTTTCTTAATTATTTTCTAAGTCGATCTTATAATACTTAGGTCTACTTTCTAATTAAGTTTTATATTCCTAGTCTTAAGTTTAAGACTTTAGTTCTATCTAAGTTCTAAATTACTATTTAGTTATTAAGTCTTAAAATATCTTACTATTAGTATTATAGCTAGCTATAGCTAGTATTTATATCTTATCTTCTTATTTAACTTATTCCTTAATTTTATTAATATATTCCTTAGTTTAGATTTCTATAATTTCTCTATTCTTAAAGATTATTATTAGTAGTTAGATATATTCCTTATCTTCCTTTATAGTTATAAGGATATTATTAAGTTATTAGTAATCGATCTTACTATCCCTTATAGGTATAAGTAAGGATATTAATAATATTAGTTAGGTATATCCCTTTAGCTTTTAAGAAAATTACCTATTACCTTCTTTCTTAGAGATATATATTATATAATTATTATTATAATATACTAAGAAGTATAGGTTAATATAAGGAACTTCTATCCTAGTTATAACTTAGGCCTTTTACTTAGGGATAAGCTTTTAGTCTTATTTCTTCTTTTAGGAGTATTTATTAATAAAGTATCTAGTTTTCTTATAGTTATAATATTTCTTAGTAGCCTAGTCTTATTAAGTTATATTAAGGTTTATAGGTCTACTATAATATCTATAGGTAGTAGAGTAGTACTTATAGGGTTTCCTTTAATTAGCTTGTAAGGTATAGTTCTTATTATTAAAGTACTCTCCTTTATTACCTTATTCTAATTATCTCTAATAGTTATAATTATTAATCTTAATTACTATTTCTATATACTTATTAAATTCTTTAGGTTTATTAACCTTATTAAATTTATCCTTAATATCTTTATAAAGTCTATTATAAAAGTATTCTATAAGTATAATTTCTCTAAGTTTAAGTTTAATAGTAAAGTATCGGAACTCTTAGGTAAAGTATATAATTAATCTAGTCTATTATAGATTCTTTAAGTATTATATAGTAGTCTTTTTTTTATTAAGGTCTCTGAAGGTATTCTAAAGTTATTTTTCGAAAGCCTTATAGCTAGCGAAGGTAATATTAATATCTTCTTCCTAGTATATATTATTTTTATTATCTAGGTAATCTCGAAAAGTAAGTTCCTACTATTTAAATACCTTTCCTATTAAGAGATTACTAATATAAATAATTTACGATATAGCCCTAGTAATATTAGAGTTAATATAGAGGTAGGCTTTAGCTTAGGTTAAGAAGGAGTAAATATTACCCTTCTAACTATTAAAGGCTTTAAGCTTAGGGAACTTAGGTTAGCTAAGGTTCCCATAGCCTCTATAATTATTAACTTATACTTAGAGCTATTTAATTTCCTACCTTATCTAGGCAAGGATTTATTTAGTATTTCTAGTAAGACTACTTATAGAAGATATATTACTCGTTAGTTTTTAAAGGTAACTTATTAAATAGGAGTAATCAAAATATAATAGATACCTCGAGAGGTAACCTAAGGTTTGCTATTTCTTATAATAAAATATCTATTAGAAGGGTTTAAAGACCTTCTTAATTAATAGGTATTAAATAAGTTAGTTTAATTACTAGAGATCTAGCTATCTTCCTAGGGAATGACTATAGTATATATATCTATCTAGCTCTCTATTAATCCCCTTGATTACCCTAGATCGTATTACGATTCCTAGCGATCTAGATCGCACTAATCGCACCTGCGATTACTATGATTAAGTATGCTTATCTATAACTAGCTAAGCCCCGCTTATTTATAGCGTGCCCTATAGCTATCGTTCCAACCTTTCTTCCGCCGGCTGGTATAACCTTAAATATCTCTTCCTGCATGGCGCATTATCCTGTCCCTGCGCCTAGCCTCTCGAATGGGCCCTGCCTATTGGTTTATAACATATAGAATACCTATATACTAATACTACCATAATACAATTAAAAGTCTTATTCTAGAATATTAATAAAAAGGCCGAATTAATTAAGCTAGTATTATAGAGTAGCTTAGATTATAATATAATAGTAATTTAGGAACTATACTTAACTTAAGAAAGGTATTACCTACCCTATCCTATAATAGCCTTATATTAGCTTATCTATAAAAGTAAAACTACTCTATATATCTATAAACGATATAACCTAGGAACCTAGGAATTAATAAAGTAAGAAGACTAGTATAGGATAAAGCTAGGTACTAGAGTAAGAATTATCTTAATATACTTATTATAGAATAAGGTATATATAAGACCGCTCTAGTACTTAATAAGATTAGACTCGGATACCTTAATAATACTAATAGGAGATTTTAACCTCTACTACCCCCTATAAGATAAATTCGATTATAATAGCCCGGGTAGCGATTAGTTTATTATAGAGGCATAATAATATAGCTTAGAACTCCTAACCCCTAAGGGTAAATATACTAGGTTTACGAGAGGAGATAGGGATAATATACGGTACGACTATCCATCCTACGCCTCTAGCTATCTATCCTACCATAAGTAAGCTATTATAGCTTAATCATAGTAAAGCGCCGATACCGCAAATTTATATATACCTTTCCCCCGCTATAATCTCGTAGGAATATAGACCTTAGTAATTAATATATACGTATAGCATACTGCTGCCTTCGAGGTATATGCCCTTTGCCCGTAAGGCTCTCGATACCGCCCCTTTGCACCGAGCTATAGAGTCGTTATTCGAGCGCCGCTTTGACTCGTAGCAAGCAGCTAGAGTAGCCTATGATAAGATTACCTATTAGTAGGGGTTTGCCCTCGTTATTTATACGAAGAAGCCTAGCGCTACTAATCCTCGATACCTCTATCTATATTACTCGAAAGGCGGTACTTATATAGATAAAGGCGATAAAGCTAAAGTATTAAAGTAAGCGCCGCTATAATATAAGTACCTAAATAACTACCTATCCCTACCGGCTTATTATTAAGCTAGATTAAAATACCGCTACTACGGACTTAGCTTAGCTTATAGTTAGTTAGTCTAATAGTAGCTTATATAATTATAGGTTTATAAATATAATAGTACTAAGCAAATACCATAGTAAGGTTATTGCGAGATAGAATAATTATATAATTAAAGTATATAATAGTAGCGCGCGCTCTCTCTTTATTACTTATAATCTTTAGGCTCGAATAGACGAAGATATTGACTTAGTAGGTATTATAGGCAAGGATATTACTAACGCCTTAGCATAGTATTATCGCGATAAACTTACCGGCTATATACCGATCTAATTCCTATATAATTAACTTAATGCTAACGCTACCGAGGTTATATTCTATAACTCTCGTAATATAGAAGGTTATCTTACCGGGCTTTTTATCGCGCTATATTTAAGCATTAAGTAGCTATACTAAGCCTTATAGTCTTTGCTATTTAACTATACGTATAAGACTAACCGGTTTAATATGCTATTACTTAATATTTACGATACTACTATATATAATAAGACTTTCTCTATAGCCTCGATCTTCCTTATAAGCGAGACCTAGCCGCGATATAAGTAAGTAATTAAGTAGCTATTTATAATAATAAGTAACGAAGGCATTAATATTCCGGGTATTATCGTTACGGATCGTAACTAGGCTCTTATAAACGTATTAGCTTTATTTCTAGCCTTAGCGCTTATAAACTATATCCTTTGCCGATAGTATATTAATTTAAATATCTTAGCTAAGTATAAGTAATATTTCCTAAAAGCTACGAAGGTTAGCTAATATATTATTTAGAATATAGCCTTTAGTATATTCCTAGATAAATAGAAAGCTCTCGTTAAGTTAACTAACGAGACTATATTTAATAAGAGACTATAAAGCTTTACTTTAGGAAAGTACTTACTAGAGGTAATTTTATATTACCTTAATATATAGATTAAGTTTAAAGATAAGATTATTAGCTACTATATTAATTAGTATTATTACTTCGGCTATATAATAATTTTAATTATAAAAGGTCTTTATATTTCTATAAAGTAATTCTTATAGTCTTTAATAGGTAACCTTACCTCTATCTATTTAAAGTTCTATATATTCTAGGATTATTAGTCTATTATATTCTAATCTAAGGAGAAAAAGAAGAAAAAGAAGTTTATTACGCTAGCTAGCTCTAAGAGCCCTAGATCTTCTATAGTTATCCAATATAGGAAAAACCCTCTATCTAGGAAGAAAACCTATATCCTTTTATCGTATAGTTTTAGGTTATTACTAGCCTAGTTATAATAATAAAATACTAGGGATAGCTACCTAGCCTAGCGAGAGAAGCCTAGCGAGAGAGCCTTCTAGAGGGGGTACCCTCCTTAGTTACGGGGGGGTATTAGGGTAGCCCCTCGACGAGTAAGTATATTAAGGCATAAAAGGCTAGTAAATATTATAGCCCTATAAACCCCTTAGTATCGACTTAGGGGTAGCGCGTTATCGGTATATTTAGTACCTCTCCTATTTAGCTCTTATTTAAAGAGCTATTATAGTCGGGCCGATATAGGACCCGATCGTAGGTATAGTAGGTATATAGCATTTGCGGGCGCGTAGCTAGTACCTACTCCTATAAATAAGGTCTCGCTAGAGGGCTATTATAATAGCCCGACTCCTACCCTTAGCCTATAGTAAGAAAGACTAAGAAAGCCTATAGCTTTATTATACCCCTAGTCTCGGCTCGGGAGTAGCGCGTTGCTATCGCGCGTAGTAATACTCTTATTTAGCTCTAGTTCGGTATAGCGCTTCGAATAGGATAATATAGGGACTACCTAGAAGTAAGGCGTAAATATAGTATTCGAGGTCTTACGGCCTATATATATACCTATAAACGGGGTCTTACTAGGGTACTTTCGCGATAGCCTAGTTATAGCTATTAGCTAGCCTAAGGCCTCTATTATCTCTAGCTATAAAGGTAGCCGCTACCCCCTCTCTTAGGCTACCTTTTCCTTCTTTCTTTATCTTTATTATTATTAATAAGCTTATTCCTTTTCTTCTCTTTTACTTTAGCTATAGCTTATTTATTAACTAACCTTATAGCTATTACCCTCTACTCGCTATTATTATTACTATCCCTAGTAAGTCCCTTATTTCCTTATTATCTCTATCTTATTTCTACCCTATCTAACTTATTATAGAGAATAAGATTAAGAAAAATAAGAATAATATTAATATATTAGCTCTTATTACTCCTATTACCCTAGGCTTTAATATAGGTAATATTCCTATAAGTATACTATATTTCTATATTATTATTAGTTTATTAATATATTATAAGAGGATAATAATATTACTATAAAACTTATCTCTATTACTATTGATAATAGCCTCGACCCTATATATCTCTACTTTATAAACGCTATATTTTTAATACTAACCCTATTATAGCTTAGTAAACTATATAACTTACCTTATAAGTCTTATATTACCTATATAGCTAAGAACTATAGCTATTAATACGATAACTAATATAAGTTACTTTATTCCTATCTTATATATATAATATGAGTACTAACTATAAGGTAATTAGTTTAGGTATAAAGTATAAGGGCTATAATAAGGCTAAGTAAGGCTATAAGCCTATATATTCTTAGCTTATTTCTATAGTAGTTCTATTATTAACTTATAGTAATATATTCTTAGTAAGTATACCTAAGAGCTTATCTATAAGCTTATTACTACCTCTATAAAGTTAAAAGTATATCGATATATTTTTATAATAAGTTTACCTAGTATTAATATATAATATAGGCTTAGGGCTAAGGTTCCCTTAGTACTATTATTATATATATTATATATACTAAGACTAAGGCTAATAAGGATATAAGCTTAGGCTATAGGGCTATTATAGCTATAACCCTTCTCTATAGTAATATTATAGATCTTACTTAGGCCCTTTAAGGTTATACTATTATTATTTATGCCCTTATTCCTAAGCTTTACGATATTACTATAGCTATAGTTTATTCCTATAATATTCCTAAGGCTATCGAGGTTAATAATAATAACTAGGAGTTTACCTTTAGTAAGACTGGTAATAAGGGTAAGGAGGGAGTAGAATAAATATATTAGTAATATATTAGGTTTGCGATATAGATATAGTTTTTAGGGTTTTAAGATATTTTAAGAGTAGTAATAAGAGTATTAGGGCCTTACCCCTAGTAGTATTATACTTCTATTCTTATATTTCTTACTTATAATTATAATATTATTATATTATAATTACTATATTTACCTCTTATTCCTAATCTAGCCTTATTATTATTAGCCTAAATTAATTAGGGGTCTTATAATAGAGAAACTACTAAGTAATATTATAAGGGTTAGGTTATTTAATATTATATAGATTATAATATAGTTTCGAAATAATACTAGTAGGTTAAGGTATATTATAGTTAGTAATAAGTAGCTAAGGAATATATAAGAGATAATCTCCTTCTCTAGGCTATAGTAATAGAGGGGTAAAAGTATATTAAGTATTAATATAAAGTATAGGAAGCTTTAGAGGCCTAATTTACTTATATATAGCTATATAAGGGCTATACTCTTATACTTATATAGGTTTTTATATACTAAAAGGTCTTTAGGTTAGCCTTAGAATAATAAGTTAATATTAATAGCCTAGAGCTCTTATTAACTATAGCCTATAGATAAAGTATTAATAAGCTAAGTCTAGTATTTATATTATATAGCCTCTATTATAAGGGCTAGAGTTACTTTACTTAGGTACTAGGTATATAGCTATTATATATACCTTATACTTAGTAATCTTTAGGGGCTATATTATATAAGTAGTACTTTAGTAACCTTCTTATAAGTAGCGCGAATCTATAGTATTATCTCGGTAGTTTCGAGGTATATTTCGAAATAAGTAATTCTCTTATTAATATATATATCGAAGGGTAGGATAATAGCCTATATCTCGAGGCTTCTTATTAAGGTAGCCTTATATATACTAAGGATAACCTATAAATATACTAACTATTCCTTAATAAGTTACTAGGCTATACCCTTAGGGTTCCCCTATATTATAATAGGTATATAGAAAGCTAAGGCTCTATATATTATCACGCTATAGATAACCTTTATATATATTTCCTAAGCTTATCTAAGTTAATAACCTTATATAGATATTATAAGAGTAGTAAGTATTACTCTCTAATACCTAAGCTTTACTTAGAGCTATTAAAGGTATTTACGCTATTATAGTTTATAATAAAGCTAAATAAGAAACCTTATACTCTTAACTAGGGTAATTACTTTAGTTCCGAGGTATACCTAGGTTATATTTAGGGCTCTAGTTCTTATAAAATAGATTAGTTTACTCTTAGAGAGCTCGAATTATATACTAGTATCCCTAGCTTATTAGTTATAGGTCTATTATATAATTTCGAATTAATAGTATATTATTTCTATATAGAGTCTAAAGGCTAAGATATTTATATCGTTAGTAAAGCCTACTACCTCTATACTAGGTAATAGCTCGAGGCTATTATAGAGTATACTAATATATATAAGGAAAAGGATAAGGGATAGGGGTAATCCTTAAGGTACTCTTGCTAAAACTAAGAGGGCTATAGATATAGTATTATTAAAATAAAGCTAGGCTATTCTTATTATTAAGAAGCTTATAACTAACTATATAAGCTATAATAAGAACCCTTTATCCTATAAAGTAAGGAGTAGGTATCTATAGTTAATATAATTAAAAGTACTTTTTAGGTTAGGCTAGAATAATAAAGTAATATTAATATAGTATTATATTATTTCTACTAGCTTAATTATAGTTTATATAATAACCTTAGTTAAGTATTAAGGCTAGTTACTTATCTATCCCTTAGGTAGAATCTAGTATTCTTTTATTATAGCTATAATCTATTATCTTATTACTACCTTAAGAACCTTCCTTATAATACTAAGGAAGGAGATTAGCCTTTAGCCCTTAGGGTATTAGAGCTATTCCTTTATCTTACTAGGCTTAGGGATAATAATATCTCTAGCGCTATAAAAGTACCTTAAGAAAGTATTAGTTATATAACTTATATTAAGTAAGTTCTAGAGGGCTATAGCTACTAGTCTACTATAGGCCTTAATAAGCCCTAAGGGTAGGCTATCCTTTCCTAGGGCCTTCTATAGGGCTATATATTAAATAGTCTCCTCGATCTCCTTAGTCTCGAATTAGTTACTAAGTAATAATAGCTTAGGGTATATTTAGGGGTTTAAGGGGTCTTAGGGGGTATTTATATTAGCTAGGTAGGCTAGTAAGAAGAATTATTTAATAAGAGAGAGTATCTTCTCTAGGTAAGTTATAGTAGGCGTTATATTAGGTCTATAGAGGTCTAGTAGCCGAGGTAATAATAAAGTAATACTACTTTAGAGTCTTACTTATTATTCGAATCTCTAGAGGGCTAAAGGATTAGAGAATACTTTATATATTAGTTATCTTTAGGAGCTTTACCTTACCTTATAAATAATATATATAGCCTTATCTTTATTCTATATCAAGGAGTTATCTCTAGTATATTAAGTTTCTTATATAAAGGTATAATCTCTTAGTATACTTTATTTTATAAACTACTTTATTAATATATTAGTTCTACTATAGCTCCCTCTTAGTTCTTACTTAGCTAGTATAAAGAGGGGTAGATATAAGCGCTATTGCTTAGAGTTACTCTATAAGCTAGGTAGTATAGGCTTTAGTCTTATTAAGGGTCGTTAGGGTTAGTAAAGTAGCCTCGAGGTAGAAGTATATCGCTACCTTTATAGAGGCTTTCTCTTTATTAATTATTCGCTAGTTAAAGGTAATAGTAAGAGCTATTAGATTAAGGTCCCTAGGTTATATTATAGTATTAATATAAATAACCTATAGGAAATAGTTAGAGCTAGTAAGCCCTACTCTACCCTTATAAGTAATATTTAGATTATATATAGCCTAGGTATAGTTAATTATACTATCCCTATAGCTATATATAAAGTAAGTTACCTCCCCCTAAGGTATAGTAAGTCTAAGGTACTAATATACTACTAATACTATAAGGATATCTACTCTTATTAAATAATAGTTATAGGTATCTTATAATAAGTAATATAAATTAAAGTCCTTAACGAGTATAGTATAATTATATATTAGTACTTATATAAGGTTATAGATAGGGCTATATTAGTCTTAGTAGCTAAACTTCGGCGAGTATATAAAATAAACTATTAACTAGGGGTTAGTTATTAAGAGGCTATATTAGTCTACTCTAGTATAGGCCGATTATACCCTTTAGGGCTAGATTATTACCTTTCTTATATAGGCTATAAGAAAGTATTATCTATAGCCTAGGTATACTAGGGCCCTAGTTTAGGTATCTATATAAGGTTCTTAGAGGGTAATAATATTATATTAGGCCCTATCTTATAGCGCTAGGTATATAAGGGCTAGTTTCTTTACTATATTTTAATATAAGACTTTTATTATAATAATAAGGATAAGCTTAGGGCGGCTATATTATACTAAAAAGTTAAGGAAGGGTTAGTTATACTTTATAAGAGCTAGGTTTATCCCTAAGCTTATCTAGCCCTTATAAGGATAGCTATTATTAAGGGTTAGCTAACTAGGTTTATCTTCTTTCTTTTAAGGTTAGGGCTACCTAGCTCTTAAGTAAAATAGGCTAGTATTAGGTCGAGGTCGAAGTATAGATAGCTTAGTAATAGTTCGATATAGCTATTATCGAAGTAGGTAGCCCTATAAAAGTAAGCTTACCTTATATTATCCTAGACCTTTATAGTCTTTAGGTAATAGTAGTCTTAAGTAATATAATTACTACTATAATTAGAATACTAATATAAGGCCTAGCCCTTTTATGCTAGGTATTTATCTTTACTTATATATATATTAGTTATATATTATCTATATATTAGTTTTATATTATAGTACTTCGTAATATATCTTATTTTATAGTACCGGAAGTATTATATAAGGTAAAGGGACTTATTATAAGGTTTAATATTAAAGATTTCTACTTATATAACGAGGCTATTATTATAAAGGTAGTTTATAGCCTTTAGTTTATTAATAGTAAATATAAGGTTTACTTTCGAGTCGGGTTTACTATAGTTATAGTAGGCTATATATCGGATAACTTAGACTTTATTAGCGCGTTTTATTTCCGCTATAACCTCTACTATATCTCCTTATTCGAGTATATAGATTAGGACTCCCTTAATAATAAGGGCATACCTATTTCATATTATTATAACTTATGCCTTAAATATGCTTAGTAGCTAGGATAGGTCGGTCTTATAGGGCTAGGCCGTTATTTAGAACGTAATTACTATGTCTCTACTATAAAGGATCTACGTAGCTATTATAGCGTTGGTACTGATAGCCCGATTAACTACTACTATGGTTCCTTTTATATTTCGCTTATAATAATAGCCTTAGTTAATTCCTTTATGCTTAACTATAATTTATTTATCGAGGCGTATAAGGGGCGGTTTTAATATAACCTCGCGAGGGGGTAGTAGAAGGGTAGCTACTATAGAGGCGATAGCTACCTATGTTTTCTACTATATTCCGAGGGCCCTAACGATAGCCCTCTCGACTATCTTTTCGAGGTCTACTTTCGAGATATAGTTATCGTAGTTAACCCGGGTTCGGGTCGCTTACTTATCGAGGAAGGCGCGTATATACCTCTAGAAGAGGCCCTAGACGCCCTAGAAGCTCTCTTCTAGTACTAGGTTAGATAATTCCTAGTATACTTCTCGGTAAATCTCTTTATAAGAGCTTAGATATATATCTAGTTCGGGTTCGATATATTTGATAGGGTTTTCTACCCCGAGGCTTACGTTTAGGTAGTAGTGGCTTTGCTCTAGCCCCCGATACCCCTAATTAATTACTATCGGTACTACCTCCGCCGCGTTAACGCTACGGGACCGCGGCGCTATCGCGACGTAGGTAATTCGATATTGCTAAATCGATTAAGATTATCGGCGAGGATTTTAGAGGTAGTTTCGGTCGTATAGTCGCGTATTACAGCTCCTAAGAGCGATATAAGTATTATATACTTATAGGATTTAATAGTATTTTATTAATAATTCTAAAGTATTTTATATAGTATCTCTAATTTCTTAATTTAGGCTTTTACCTCTAGTGCTTTTTTTTAAAAGAGTTATTCTTAACTTAATAATAAAAGTCTAAAGAATAACTTATTAAAGCCTTATTAAGGCTATAACTAGTTATTATATTTTAGGTATTATAATATTAACTTCCTTAATATAAAATAAGATTATTAATAACCTAGTAATAGAATCTATAGTAACTTATAACTATAATTAGGTTAGAATTTATAGTAATCCTATAGATTTATATAGTTTATATTATCTTAATATAATATTTTAATAAATTCTATATATCTTAATATATTCTTTAATATCTTTTTATATTATAGCCTAATAATATAATTATTTAATTAATTCTAAGGTTCTTTTAAATATAAAATAGCCTATTAATAAATCGTTATAATATAGCTAGAGAATCTCTTATTATAAGGTTAGATTTACTAAAATAAAAATTTAAATATTATAATATAATAATCCTTATAGATTTATATTCTAAGGACTTTTTATTAAGTTCCTTAGATTAGTAATAATATCTTTTATTTATTAAATATAAGTATTATTTTCTTATACTTATTATAATAATTTTTATAAGGTCTAAGAGATATTTTAATATAATATCTTAGCCTTAATTATATTAATAATTATATAAGAAATAGATTATTTATAACTAGCTATTTATTAAGCTTAGTTAGCTAATTACTTAAGATTTAGGGCTATTTTACTATTTATTATCCTTTAATAAACTTAAGAATTATTATCTTATAAAAGTATCTTATTAAGTTTAGACTAATTAAGAACTTAAGGAATATCTCTTAATAAAGATATCTTATTATATTTCTTAATAATACTTAGTAATATCTTACTTTAAATACTTAAAATAAGCTTAGTATTTAAGAAAGTATCTCCTTAATAATTTAATCTATATAATAACTATTTATAAGATTTATTTTTCTAGATTAATATTTAATAATAAAATTAAAAGGTATTAGATATATATATTATTAAGCTTATTATCTATTAAGTTTAATCTATTTTATAAAAGAGTATAAATTCTAATAATCTAAAAAGATTTCTATTTTAAAAACTCTTTTTAGATAATATTATTAGTATTTAAATAACTCTATTATAATAAATAATTCTTAATCTAAGGTTTTATAATTAAACTTTATTATTATAAATTTATAAGATTAATATATTACTAGGTATTATATATTATTAAGGTTTAGTTATAATAGAATTCTTACTATTATAAAATTAGAAATATCTATTTCTATTTATATTAATAAGTTAGGGTTAAAGTATTATAATAAAGGAGCTTATTAGAAAGTAATTTTTAAGGACTAAAATACTTATAATTTATTAAGTCTTAATATTACTTTCTTAGGTTTTTTCCCTTATTAATTTCCTTTTAAAAGTATTATTAATAATATTATTATTTTAAAATATCCCTAAATAAAGTAATAATAAAAATTATAAAATCTTAAGAAAACTTATATTTTATAATAAGTCTTTAATTCTTATTATTTAGTAATTACTTATATATAGCTAAGGTCTATATTAATTCTTTCTTAAGAAAGAATAAAGCTAAGGAATTTTACTAAAGATTAGAAGAATTTATATTTAGATAATTTAATATATAACTTAATAGCTTATAATTATTTTAATATAATATAAATATATTATATATAGTTTTCTTAGGTTTTAGAGAAAATTAAAATATTATTAAGATATACTATATATATAATATCGATTAGCCCTTAAAGCGCTTTATAAATATAATTTTAGAAAATTATAAATATATTCGTTAGACTAAAGGGTATAACTAAATATTTATAGTATTTATATCTTATATAAAAAGTAGTTTTCTATTTATTACCCTCCTTAATATAAATATAATAATAAATATCTTTAATATTTAGTTTAATATAATACTTTATTTCTTAATATTAATCTAGAATTTCTAATATAAGGGGTAAAGTATAGTAATTCTTAATTAATATCTTATTAAGTCTATAGTAATTAATATATAGCTATAAGGATATATTCTTTTTTAGAATAAAGAGAATAAGTACTTTAGTAAAGCTTTTTAAGGCTTTAATTTATTTATTAACTAAGTTAATTCGAATATATTTATAAAGCTTTTTTAATTTAGCTAAGAATAATAGATAAATTATATTTTAAGGTAATATAAAATTAAGTAAAAGGTTAATAATATAATCTATTTATTTATATAAAGGTAATATAATAAACTTAGTAATATTAGTTATATTTATAAAATTTTTTAGTTTTTCTAGTAAATTATAATTAATTACTTAAGATTTTAGAAAGTCTTTATTAAATAGAAGTATTTTATTTTCTTCTTTTTCTTTAATAATTAAAGTAAAAACTCTTATTTAGTTTTATATTTCTTAAGTAAAATATATTAAAGAAAAGACTTTAATATTCTAATATTAATATTTATATTATTATCTTCTATTAACTAATATAAGATATATCTATTCTTTAACTAAAGTAATTATTCTAAATAATATTAGATTTCTTTTTAATTTTAGGTCCTTATTAATAATAATATACTCTTAAATAATTTTATAATTTTACCCTTAACTATTAGTTATTTTATAGGAAATTTCTTAAATACTATAATAAGGGATATATATATCTCTTAGAGTAATAAATAAGGGTATTACTTTAGGTATTTTTTATAATTAATATTATTATATAAATTAGATACTAATTATCTAATTCTAAGTATATATCTAGATTTATATAGGTTTTAGTAAAGATTTATCCTTAAATTATAATTAATATATAAGAGTAATAGACTATTCTAATTATTTAAGATTTAACTAAAATAAAGGTATTTACTTTAGCTATAGCTCTTTTCTTATTAGCTTTTTATCTTATTTTAGATAATAATTTTATAAGTATTTATTACTCTTATACTTATAATAAGTAAGCTTAACTCTATTATTAATAAGGTTCTTTTTTATCTTATTATTATCTTAGTTTTAATTTATTTTAATATTATAATTATATCTTAATTAATAGGTAAAAGGTTATAATTACTAATAATTCCTTAGTAAATTATTATATCTATAATATAAAGTCTTATTATAAGTTATAGACTTAGAAGATTTTAGTTTATATTTTTTCTTAGGACTTTAAATATCTTATACCTATTATATAGTTTAAATAAGCTTCTTTTATATTTTCCCTTTAAAGTTAGTATTTTTATTAATCTCTTTTTAAAAGTCTTTATAAAGTTTATAAAAGAAAGTATAAGTATAAGTTAATTTAATAACTTTATCGAAGTATTTCTCTAGTAAATCTAGATAAATACTAAATTCTATTAATAACTAATTATTATATTAATATATATCTTCTAATTATATAGAGATTATTACTTAATAATTAGTAAAGTCTTTTAATAAGGTTAAAGTCTATTCTTAAAACTTTTCCTAATTTATCTATAAAGATTATCTTTCTTTTACTTAGTATTTAGTAATAAATTAGTCCTATCTCGCCTAGCTTTTATATTATATATTATCGAGAGCTAATACGATTTTATATTTATTAGATTAATATATCTTAATTAAACCTTTAAATACTCTCTTAAATTCGTTTAATTATTAATTTTATTTTTATATATTAATAGGATATTCTAAAAAAGTAAGGTTCTTTAGCTTAATATTATCTTTACTAATACTACTAAAAGAATCGCTCTAGTATCGCTAGCGATTTAGTAATAAATAGGTATCGTTATCCTTATTACCCCTTACTTAGGTAATATCCTAATATAGCTACGATACCTAAGTTTATAATCGTTTTAATTTCTTAAGTTAGTAAATTCGTTTTTTAATAGCTTTAATACTCTAAGCTAGATTATCTAGAGATATTAACTCTAAAGCTAGTATTATTATAGGGGTTAAATTATCTTATATTAGTTTATTAGATTATAAAGTAAATCTTTCCTACTATATTACTAATTAAATAATAGAAATTTATTAGGTTTTCTTAAGTAGTATTATATTCCTAAGTAATTATAAAGTTAAAGCTTAAGAATTATTATACCTTATTATAAAATATATTATAAGAGAAGTATTAAGTATTTATAAGAAAGAATAATTAAGTAGAAGTAGTAATACTATTAATTCTTAATATTAATCTAACTTATAGGTAAGTTATAAGGAAAACTTAAACTTATTAATATTAGGAAATACTACTAACTTACTTATTAATAGCTAGGTAATTATATATAATCTAGAGAGGACTCTATAATACCTAGAATATAACAAAGGTATAGATAGCTAAGCTCTAATCCTTATAATAATATATAACTAAAAAAATATAAGCTCTTTCTAGGGGATTACTCTTAGAAATAGAGTCCTACTAGCTATATACGACCGATTTCTAGCCGTATACGCGCCCGCTGCCTATTTGTACCGCCCGCGCCTAGCTCATAAATATACCTCTATAGCTAGTCTTAGACCTACCGCGTTCATTATAAGCTAGCGTACGATAAAGTTAACGAGCTTAACTATAGCCCAAACACCCTCGCAGCGTCATCGCTAAGATTATTAACGCAGCCAAATACAAGGGGAATAAGATTACGAGGAGGATATCTTAGGGGCATTAGAGCTATTGTGTAGGTGCGCCCGAATGATTAACCTCGAACTATAGGCTTACGATATACTTGTATTCGTTATATAGCTACGAGCGTATTCTCTATGTAGGCGTAATCTTTGCGAAGTACCTCTACGAGCTAGGCTTACGCGCTACAAGTTAGCGGTTTTAGCGGGGCAGGCTAGAGGTGGTACGTATCTTTTTGATAGGGGCGCGTATATAGCTAGAAATTCGGTCGTATACGGCTAGTAGAACTCTAGAAATATAAGGTATTACCCTATTAATTCTATTTAGAAATTGCTATATATACCTAATATATTTCCTTAATAAATCCCTATAAGATTATATAATAAATCCTATAATTACTTTATTATTTCTATTATAGCTACTTATAGCTACCTTATTATTTCTAGTGCGTTATGCTAGACCGCCCGTTTAGTATAGGTATTATATTATCTTATATAAGGAAGTAAGTATAGCTATTAAATTAGCCTATATATTCCTAAGAATTATAATAAGTTCATATAAATTATTAAAAATATTAATCTTAGATTAATATAAGCTCTTTATATTAAGTTCTATAAAGCTTAATATAATAGCTAAGAGTTAAATACTCTCTTAATAGCTTTTTACCCCTAGGTAGATAGATAAATAGCCTTTCTAAGCTATAAGTAAATAGCTTAGAGTTATATTATCTTATAGCGTATATCTTATATATATTATAGGTTATAACTTATATCTATTACTATTACAATCTAATACTTATCCTAGTTCTTATACTAAGATACACTAATACAATAGAACCATTATTAGAGAGCCGCCATGGGGCAGCATGGCCTGTATCTGCAAGGTACAGTACGGAGTACCCTTGTCCATGTTGCACTCACACCTCACACTGTACGGAGTAGGTACGAAGCTTATATTACAGTATCTACCCGGCAGTGATTTGACTACAGTCGCGACCAAGCAGCGCGTGCATCGCTGCCGGCGCCCTCGTCCAGTCTTACGGATCGACGCATCGCCCCCGAGAATAGGAAGCCGCCAGGTCAAATAGATTGGCGACGCGTGCGTCGCAATGGACGAAAAGAAGAATGACGATTACGTGGTGCAAATGCCCGAAGATGGCGGCGAGTCCAACGACGAGAAGGAGCGATTCATGGGAACGGCCTCACCGAAGAGATCGCCCAACGTGTCGAAACCGCCCCTGGCGCAATCAATCTCGAGGCTTGATAATAATCCGCCGCTATCAGTTGTTGCGTACTGCCTGTCATCTATCAGCATGACGGTTGTGAACAAATACGTTGTATCGGGGACATTCTGGAACCTTAACTTCTTCTACCTCGCCGTGCAGGTATGTCACAACCTCGAGAGTGCACCCCAGGCAGGACCCAGCAAAGCGCTGACCGGCCGCGTCGACGCGCTCAGGCTGTCGTGTGCATTGCTGCCATCGTAGCGTCCAGGCAGCTTGGGCTTATCCGAAACCTCGCCCCCTTCGATGCGGACAAGGCTAAGAAATGTACGTGGGCACGAGCTCGTATCTGAACAGAACTGACGCCGTCGCAGGGTTTCCAATTTCCGTTCTCCTTGTCGGAATGATTTACACGAGCACAAAGGCGCTACAGTTCCTGTCCGTGCCCGTTTACACCATATTTAAGAACCTCACAATTATCGTGATTGCATATGGCGAGGTGTTGTGGTTTGGCGGCAGCGTGACGCCGCTTGCGCTACTGTCGTTTGGCCTGATGGTCCTGAGCTCGGTGGTGGCGGCGTGGGCAGACATCCAGAGTGCCGTCGCCGGCGACTTCGGGACCACCGACTCGTCAACGGCCATGTCTACGCTGAATGCCGGGTATGCATGGATGGGGCTGAACGTACTGTGCACTGCCTCGTACGTGCTCGGGATGCGCAAGGTCATCAAGAAGATGAACTTCAAGGACTGGGATAGTACGTGACCTGTTGGATACGCTGCCGTTTGATGTCTTGCTAATCAAACTCGGGCAGCCATGTACTACAACAACCTTCTGACGATACCGGTCCTCCTGGTCTGCTCCCTGCTCGCCGAGGACTGGTCCGGAGCCAATTTTTCCAAGAATTTCCCCGAGGCAACGCGCAATCGGATAATCATTGGCATGGTCTACTCCGGCCTGGCTGCCATCTTCATCTCGTACTGCTCGGCATGGTGCATTCGGGTCACGTCGTCGACGACGTACTCCATGGTGGGGGCGCTGAACAAGTTGCCAATTGCCGTCAGCGGCCTCATATTCTTCTCCGCGCCGGTGACGGTGGGCAGCGTGTCGGCCATTTTCATTGGGTTTGTCAGTGGCATTGTGTACGCTTGGTCCAGGATACGACAGTCGGGCACCCCGAAGGATTCTCTTCCTCTGCCGACAACGAGGCCCACCATGAGCGCCAGCTCTCAGAGCAGCCGAGACGCTGCGAATTCGTGAGATGCGGCCCGGTCCTCTGCGTCTTCCCGCAATGACGATTTCTTGGCGCGGCGTCCCTGCATAGCACCATTTGTAGATACTGCTGCTGTGCCGAAGGCCAGCCGTTCGCATTAGCGTCTTAGGTTGCTCGGGGCATGCTGTGGATGTGCTAGTTTACGGACGTGTTCACACCCGCTGGTGCGGTACGTTCAACAAGGCCTAGGGCAACCCGATGATGGCTGACAAGAGAAAGGCCCAAATGCAAAATGGGCGGCTCTTGGTTGGAAATGCTGTCCAGGCAGGCCGGAGGGCTTTCCGCTTTGACGCCAGCAGCATGTCTTGCGACTTGACTCTGGGCAGCAATGTTTGGGCCTTGCCCGAACCACGGATGCAGCTACGCGCAGACACCGGTACGTCTCGCAGCATCTCTACAGTTCGGGCCGCCGGGTTTTGATCTCGACGACACCCATCAATGCGTACTGAAAGGCGAACCGAATCGACACTTGCTAAAGTTGCTAGGTCGTATCATACATAGCCGGACCCCCGACAACGAGACCACCTCACTTTACGCATAAGGTATCTTTACGGAATCTTCCCGCGCCGCCGATTATGCACGGAAGGCGGGCAAGGCCCGGGCAGCCAACAACGTGCGTGCCCCCCCACCTCAACAACCACCAGCGCGAGACAGCATCGTGCACGTCCACCACCAGACCACCAAATCACCAGACCACCAGCCCACCAGCCCCGTGACTCGGGCCTGAAGCTGTCTCGTCATAAGCTTGTCGCCTCCGCGCCTGCTGGTTCTTTGCTCAACCAGATCCCTCTCCAAGCGCTGCATCTGTCCCTTGTGGCCCGAGGATATTTCATCCTTCCGCAACACGGCATCGTCGACTCCCCATCATGCTCTTCCGCGGATCGGCCGACCTCCCTAATTAGCTTGCATTAGACGACATCATCCTAGGTCTCGTTGGCGATGATCTGAAGTTGCTTCGCAGTGCTGAACGGAAAGCACCCATTGCGAGCTTGCTGGAGCTGTAGCTACCCAGGACTCCTGCGCTTCGCCGTGCATCGCCCTGCCGCCCTTCCAAGATGCTGCGGTTTGTGCACCGACGTAAGAATACCCATTCCTGCCTACCGCGCCGCGCCATGGCACTGACAGTTACATCTCTACAGCTTTCGAGGCTCTCTCGAGCACGGTCGGTGCCTCCCCAGACGAGCGTGAGCAAGGCCCCATCTCCTCCCGATAGCCGAGCTTCCTCCTGACCTTGCCGCCCTGCGCTTCCACCAGTCAAGATAATTTTCTCCTTTCTGCTCTCGTACCCATTGGCTGGACTCCTGAAGAGGGTTCCAGATGCAAAGCCGGCGCGCAAGAATCTGTTCATCATCTGGTAGACTCCCACCTGCGCCGTAGGCCGCCGGCGGTTTCATGCTGACGTTACGTGTCCAACGACAGCACCTCTGTATTCTACCTTGTCGGTCTCTTCGATCTCTGGCACGGCCTGATGACTCTCCTGATAAGTGCAGGCGGCACATTCTGCATTGCGAAGTATCTCAGCAGGAGCCCCTACATGCCTTGGATCGGCTTCGTCTTCGTCATGGGCCACATGTCCGTCAATCACATCCGCCGTCAGATTGCCGATGACCCTTCGACCGTCGACATCACCGGCGCGCAGATGGTGCTTGTCATGAAGCTCAGCGCCTTTTGCTGGAATGTCGCCGATGGGCAGCTACCTCGGGACCAGTTGTCCGACTTCCAAAAGGACCGGGCTCTTACAGACCTTCCACATATCCTCGACTTCGCTGGATATGTCTTCTTCTTCCCTGGACTGCTGGCTGGTCCGGCCTTTGACTATGCCGACTATCGCCGCTGGATCGACACCTCCATGTTCGACATTCCTGCCGACATTGACCCCGCAAAGAAGCCTCCCGTGAGAAAGAAACGCAGGATACCGCGTAGCGGAACCCCCTCGGCCTTCAAGGCCCTCTCCGGCCTGCTCTGGATCGGTCTCTTCGTTGCGCTATCGACCCGATTCGACCATGGACAACTTTTGACAGACTCGTTTGTCCAGTACGGACTTCTGCGCCGCATCTGGATCATGTACATGGTCACCCTTGTGGCTAGATTCAAATACTACGGTGTGTGGACTTTGGCTGAAGGCTCTTGCATCCTCGCGGGTCTGGGCTACAACGGCGTCGATGCCATCACTGGCAAAGTGTCTTGGAATCGTTTGCAGAATATCGACCCCTGGATGGTGGAGACAGCACAGAACCCACGCGCCTACCTGGCTGGCTGGAACATGAACACCAACAACTGGCTGCGAAACTACGTCTATCTTCGGGTGACACCTAGGGGTAAGAAGCCAGGCTTCCGCGCCAGTATGACCACCTTCGTCACGAGCGCTCTTTGGCACGGCTTTTATCCGGGATACTATCTGTCTTTCGTTTTAGCAAGTCTGATCCAGACGGCGGCCAAGAGTAAGTTTCGCACACCTGCTTTCTCTCCACCCATACACTCCGCCCCTCGCCGGCTGGCCTTTGTTTCCTGTGCTAAGGAGGGGTTCTAGACTTTCGCCGTCATGTTCGGCCCCTTTTCTTGGATCCCGTCACTGGTGGACCGTCTCCAAAGAAGAAGTATTACGACGCTGTCAGTTATGTTGTCACCCAGCTGACATTCTCCTTCGCCGTAACTCCCTTCCTCGTCCTCTCCTTCTCAAACTCCACACAGGCGTGGTTTCGTGTCTACTACTATGGCTTCGTATGGACCGTCGCCGCCTTGATGTTCTTTGCCTCACCAGGCAAGGCTATGTTGAAGACGCAGCTGGAAAAGAGGCAAGGAAGGGCCAGTGCGAAGCTCGTCCGATCTATAAGCACCGACAGCCTCACAGGGAATCAACCGATTCTAGGCATTTCCAAAGACCTCGGACGTGATGTGAATGAGGCCGTTGAGGAGTTCAAGGCTGAAGTAGAAGCACGGCAAAGAAAGAAGGCGTCATGATATAGCAAGGTCCATAGCTATCTAGTTTATTCATGCCCAGAGGCTTGTGGAGCCAAATTCCTGACATGAATGACCCATGGTATTCAAGAGTCATGAGAGGTGCGATTGAGCAACAATGATAGGCTATGGTTCTGAAGAATATTCCAATTCCTACATCCAGATACACCTTGGAATCGTTGGATATCTTTATGTTCTAATGTCTAAAGTGAAATCGTCAAGCGTGACTTGTCAAGGCTCCCCCGACCAAAATGGGACCACGCCGTCCATCCATCAATCTCGATTGACAAAAGGGGTTGTGTGTATTGTCGTCATCATTAAACAGGTATACAATTTTGTTCTGTTCGTAGCACCTTCATCCAAAAGAAAAGAATAGAAAGAAATAGGCACCGCCATTCAGGCGCCATATGAACAGAAGACGAAGAAAACTCGTGACAAGTGGGAAGACGCAGAGCATCATGGTCTCATCAGATCGTTGACGGGCCACTGACCTGGCCGAGAAGAAAGCATTTGGTGAGTGGGCGTACGGCAAGCTGCGGCTTTGCAAGATCAGTCAGGATCCCCATTTCTGCTTCACGCCGGTGACAATGAGGGCAACGATGGCGCCAACGACGAATATTCCAACGATGGCCATGGCCCGATTGAGAGTTCTCCACCATTGGGCACGGCTATAGTGGCGTGCTTCGATGGTCCACTGCATGTGATGGTTGGTCCTGTTCCGCAGGTCGAGACGGTCGGTATGAAGATGGCTCTCCTCCATCTCCAACTGTGGCTTAGGAGGGAGCGGCAAGAAAGAAGCAAGCATCCAAGCTATAAAGATGACTTGTCAGTTGCTTGATCCCATCGAGATTTGGAAAGGGTAAAGAAAGAAAAGGACGCATCGACAAATACTCACCAAAGGGGAATATGAAGCCAATAACGAATAGAATTGGCTGGGGATTACGGCGGTAATGAGACCTGTTCTCGGTAGACCACACAGCCGACGGCGGGTGCCAGATGCTGTATCTTTTTATGCGTTTGTCCCAGCCAAGATGCGGCGACCAGATACTGGAGGTCTGCTTCTTCACCTCGCGAGGATGGGCCGCGTCTGTAAAGGGCCTGATT
The DNA here is from genome assembly GCA_024341135.1 of Tolypocladium album. Lineage (NCBI taxonomy): Eukaryota > Fungi > Ascomycota > Sordariomycetes > Hypocreales > Ophiocordycipitaceae > Tolypocladium > Tolypocladium album. Next base: position 188,741 of record JALHCF010000168.1, on the reverse strand, counting down.
TCGTCCACCCCTGAGCCAGCTCGTCCCTTGCTGACCGTTGCGTCTCGCGGATGGCGCCGAGGGTTACGAATTGCCGTCGTGGGTTGTTCGGCACTGGGAGACCGGCTGTGAGAAACGCTACCTGGTGGCCCGGCATTGAATTCGGAGAA
>JALHCF010000168.1:0-188500 GCA_024341135.1 Tolypocladium album | reverse complement strand
CCCCCCCCCCCCCCCCCCAGACGGCGTCATCACTCAACCCTCTCAGGTGCTTCACATACCTGGCCCAAGCGGGAATGGCTGAGTGACTGAAACTGTTGCTGCGGGAGCTGCTAGAAGAGCGCAGGTTGCGATCAGATGAATAGTTAGACAAGAAACTGTACAATCGAGTGTGTGAGGGTCGATGATGCAGTGCTTCTAGGTCGGCGAGGCCGTCGCCGTGCTCGTCGTGGTCTCGAACAAGCCGCACGGTGCTGTAATTCTGGTCTCGATTCGGGAGTCTGCAATACGCTGCCGGGGGACACACCGGCGATCTGTCCGTCGTGAGGAATGGCCTCGTTTGGGCTTCCTCAACCTCATTCAAGGATGGCGTGACGCCGCCAGCCTGGCTGCTATGGCGGCCATGGCCCGATAGGGGAGACAAGGAACGCGAAGGGCCGTCGTTGCCTCCCTCGCTCTCCGAGATGACCGTGGAGAGGGTAGAGCTCCATGGGTGTTGCTGGAACGCAGGGCCAGTGTTGAAAGGCCGGGGCGAAGACTTTTGCCGTAAGACCCCGCCGGGCATGTGCACGGTTGCAGCGACGCCGAAGAGAGATCGGGTGGCTTCCTCAATAATGATGGAGCTCAGAGATCCGCTCCGAATGGACTCCCGAGAGCGCGATTTGGACAGGGCAGGCTGTCGATGCTGCTCCACGTTTCTTTGGGCCGTCCTAAGCGGAGGGACAAGCAAGCTTTCCCTCGAATACTCCGGTCTAAGGCCAGACCTGGGGCTAACGAGGACGGACGATGAGGGCGATTGATCACCGTGAACGAGGTAGTTCGCTTCGCTCTCGCCCGTTTCGGGTCGTTGTTGGTCGTCGACAGACTGATCAGACGAGGACTCACCCAGAATGTCGATATTGGAATGGCTCGACGTCGGGGGCAGGCTTTCGAAATCAACCTCGGCTGATGAGACGTTGGCGTCCGCAGTGGGGAGGGCGGGCGAACTGTGAGAGTAAGTCTGGTAGTTCGATCTGTCGGACGAGGTGGAACCGGACTTTGAGGAATGGGAAAGCCGCTTTGCATGAAGGCGAGCAACGCTTGACAGGTTCGCAAGACGAGCCTCTGGCAACGGAGCCGGTGTTCGATCAGATTCCCCCGAGCACGAGGCGTCAACCGGAAGGATCTGACTGCTTCCTGAAGCGCTACGATGTACCTTGCGCAGACCGCCGACAAAGCGATAGTTCCAGGGCGACGAGGATGAAGGATCGAAATCGCCAGACCGTGGCGAGGCCGGACGAGGGGACTGCTCGTGGAGAGGCGTCAGGGGAGAGCTGCATCGGTCATCGCCGAGCAAGTCGGAGAAAGATAGGTCGTAAGAGCTGCTTGGCACCGTTGAGGAGAGGCGGGGGGATCTCGGGGAGTCTGTGTTCGAGTCGGCCTGATGGAGTAACGAGAACGTCTTGTCCGAGTGAACGTTGACGATGACTTTTTTTGGTCGGCGCCGGGAGGGCGATGGAGAGGGCGATGGAGACGCTGACGGCTGCGTACAGCTACTTAGTCGAGCGAAGACAGGGGCAGCGGACTTATGGGCGTTGAGGCTCGAGTCGGACGTCGCATGAACGGTGCCGTCCACACGTGCAGAACTCAAAGGAGACGGGACGACGCATGTACGAGTAATAGAAGGGCTGCTGCAAAGCTGGCTCCGGAAACCATGGTTCTGACTGCCACCCTGGTCGTGTAGGGACTGGTTGTTCTCCTGGTCGTCGGACTTGTCATCGTTGCCCCTGCCTCTGCCGTGGGCGGGCCAAGACGAGGGTGAACTGGGCGAGCTGGGCGAGCAGGCGGCATGGGAGACAGCGCGAGACGAAGGTGAGACGGGGGCGCCGTCAGCATCCGGGCTGGGTCGGGGAGGACTGTAGGGGACGAGGCGGATCTGGAGCCTATTCCGCTCCGAGGGCGTCCGCTCGTGAAGGACGCGGCGCTCCGGCGAGGGAGGCGGCGGGGTGGACATGCTCAGCCCGCACTCGTACTCGCGACATCAATTAGGCGGGAGCCTCTGCTCCCATTGCCTGGGACACGGGATGAGGGGATGCCACGGTGGCTCAGGATGAAGCAGGAGGCGAAGGCGACGATGAAACGTCGCTCGTAGCAGCCGTGCTTCCTTCCGACCTGTTTGGTCAATGTATGGCAAGCGTCGAGTCGGATTAGGATTAGCAATATTTCCGTCGAGTTGCTGCTGCTGCTTTCGAGGAGATTTGACGACGGGGATGATGGCGGAAGTCCGGGCCGTGTTCAAACAACCAGTGTACGGCGAGGCTGGTATTAGGGCCGTGCGGCGATGGTCATGAAGGCAATTGAGGGATAAGGCAGGGCTGTATTAAGGGAGGTACCCGTCGACGGCGTGATGGCTGGAAAGGGACCAATTCTAAGATAGGAAAGTAGCGAGAGTGCTGCCGTTGCGTCGTTTCGAGAAGCTGAGGTGAACGACTCGACGAGGATGGCCGAGAGAAGGACAGAAGGAGTAGGTGCGCACAACCAGAGAAACGAAGAGGACAAACAGCCTGAATGAGAGACAGACGTCAAAAGGGCGAGGTTATTAGCAATGGACTTGAAGTGAACGACGAAAAAAATGAGTGTGGAAGAGAGCGTGGTAAGGGGTTCGTGAGGAGGACGGGGAGAGGAGCAGAGAGGCACGGATAGGAGGACGAAGCGCTTCGTAGGAAGTAGAGACGTGCGAAGGCGAACCAGTAGCCGCCGTACCGTGCTGCAGAAGCCAAGTACAACAGATGGATCGCTTGATTCGTCAGGCCTTTGCCGGGCCCTGTGTTTGGGCCTTGCTGTCGCTGTCGCGTTCGCATTGGGCCAGACCAGGTGATAAGCGGCCCGAGATTGGCCACGGACGAGCTGCGGACTGACCGCTAGAATGAAAAATTAAAACCCAGACCAAAAGCCGACCTGGGAACAGGCGTGCTGGCAGGCCGGCCGGGGGTCGCAGATCAATCAATCACGACGGGACGGGGACCACGACGGGACCACCAGCTCCACGGGGGCATCTGCAGCTAGTGGGCGACGTTTAATGACCTCCTGCACCCGTTGCAGCGAGTACAAATCCGCAGTCCCGGCAGAGGTACATACGGCGGCGGTCCAAAGGCCATACCTTGCGTAACAAGAGCATAAATTATGACGGCGAGCGTCTAGTATCATCACTTTGCGCGAGGGATTCCAAGGCACCAAGCGTTAGGTCTTGAGCATTACTCGCAAGTCGTGAAAAGTGCAGCCATGGGCGGTATTACTGTACGGGCATATTAATAGACGGTACAAGTACTCGTAGGGAGGTATTACTCCGTCATAGACCCAAGCATGATGCTCAGCTCGTGGCGGGTCAGTACCCAGGTGGAGTCCGGAGAAGCAGGCCACGAACAAGGATGGGGATTGGGTCCGGAACAGACAGCATCGTAGTCCGTAATCAGGCCCGACAAACAAGCGGAGGCTCGGGGTGAAACAGACAGAAAAGCTCTCTGTTGTTTTGTTTCCTCGGGCGGGCCGAAATATCCTTCCCGAAGCCTCTGGAGGAGTCGCATTCTACCTTGTATCGCGTGCTTGATCCTGAGGATGTTGAGAGAGGCGAAGCCTGCCGAACTGGACACCATGGACGACGAGTCGCACACATGACGCCTCATGCAGCGCAAGTGGGCGGCTCCAGCGGCGGCTCGCGTTTCCCTCGCGTCGACGCGCCGTCAGCGCCCAATAACGCGGGACGTCATCAAATTGGTCGCATCGCATCTCGTACGTACGTAGCACCACCTCCGCAAGGTACTCCGTGCACAGAGAGCTCTGCTGCGACGAGACAGTCTTTCATGGACAGATGCGCCACCGGCGGCCTGGCATGCGAGCCTGCGCTTCGGGCGACGGTCGTCTCCCTGCGTCGAAGCCGCCGCTTCATCGGCTGTGCGACGGAGAGTCGACGGTGTTTTTGATTGCTCTTCCAGCTGTCTCAGGTACCTGCGTCAACCGGGGAGAGCAGGCTGTCCAGTGGCGCCGCCCAATTTCGCCCCGTCTCAGACATGCCACGTTTGATGAGAGAGCTTGTCGGGTTCAATCGCTTCACACGTCGCTCGGAGGAGTGCCACATTGCAAGTGGAAAGGAGGAAGGGGAGGATGGTTCGGTTGGGCTCCACGGCCCATGTGCGAGCTGCGAATCTCCAGCTGATGCTGAACCGCACCTGAGCTACTCTGTGCTGTACGAGTAGACGCGAGGAGAGGGGCGCGGGCGCCTTGTTCCGTACGAGCACTTCGTACTTTACGTTGAACATCACACAATCCGTACTGGTAGTTGTGAGGTACTCGTACGAGTAAGGTACTGACGGCGTGCTGGGCTGGACGGAAGCCTCCATCCATTCCGTTCCTTGGCAACTTCCCCGTAGTCGCCGGCCCCGCCTTACGAGAGGTACCCGGCCAGAATCAAGGCACTGACTGGTGCGCCGCTAATAAACCCAGATCGCCAGCGAAGCTTATTAGTCAGGGACATTGCGGACCACTTCGTACAACAATGCACCGACACAATACTCCGCACAACCTAGCACTTTTCATTTCAACCAGCGCTGATATACGCTTCGATCCTCGGCGACTCCTTGCTTACCAGGGGGGCCGGGGCCAACTGTCATCTATCGGTACCGTGTCGTCGGAGTCCTCCCTGGCAACCCGGTGCTGCAGCCGCCCTGCCCGCGCGACGGCATCTTCTGCACACATCGGCCGGATGCTTCTGCAAGCCGACAGGAGCTTTTTCAGACTTTCCAACAGTCCAGTCCCAGTCTAGTAGTCAGAGTACTGGGCGCCGGCCGCTCCCGCGCTCCCGCTTCGTCCCACTGCTTGCTCCTGTCCCAAGCGAAGCGGGTTTCAAGCGCCGTGGAGGCCGGCTGCACGGCCCGTTTCCCACGAGTCGTCCGCTTCGGCAACACCTCGTGAACCAACATACTCGTACGAGTAGGCAGCGCGGGGAGCCCTCTCAGATGGACTCACCTTCGAGTTTCAGCTCGAGCCAGCCTGGCTTTGGCCAGTCTCAAGCCTTTGGCCTTCTGGTGAGTATCTGTCCCCAGAACACATGCAAGCCCCACGCGGCGCAGACCTCCGGGCCTCCTTGTCCCATTCCGCGCCGCAGCTGACGTCTCTCTCCGCGGTCCGCCTCCAAAGGTGGTTTACTGCCTCGTCTACGTCCTGCCTCTCTATGCATCGGCCGCCACAAGGGCCTCGCCGACCCGGTCCAGAGATGCTCCGGAGGCTATCCGCGCCAGGATCCGCTCCGTCTCCCTCTCCACGACGGCTTGCTCCGTCGCTACGTTTCTCATCCTCAACTCTCCCTCTACGCCCGGCTCTATTGTCGGGGCCGGGCCCCAAACCCCCGGCTCAGCATTCGGCGATATAACGGCGAGCTACCACCAACTTTTCTCATCCCTGCATCTCATGGGCTACTGGCCCCTCGGCCTGCCCGAGGCCGCCAGGGCCCTTCTCCTTACAGCCCTTCTCTTCGCCGGACCACTTTACGAGTGCCTCGTGATCGACGGCGTCTGGAGAGAGTGGCTGCGTCTCGAGCCCCTGAGGCACGTTGGGACCGACTGGCCAGCCTGGCGAAACCTGGTCGCTGTACGTTCACGTCTCCCGCGCTGCTCCGAGCTTGTCAACGCGTTATTTGGCCTTGCTCCAATTCCGCAAGTACCCTTTGATGCCTTCCGTTGCTGATGGCCGTCTGTTCTAATCTAGGGTCCTGTCACCGAAGAGTGCCTCTTCCGCTCAGCCGCTGTCCCCTTGCTCTTGCTGGCTGGCTCTGGCCTCACGAGCATCACCTTTCTGTCTCCATTGGTCTTTGGCCTCGCCCACCTTCACCACTTCTACGAGTTCCGCGTGACTCATCCCCAAACGCCCCTTATCGCCGCCATCGCCCGCTCTGTCCTTCAACTTTCCTACACGTCCATATTCGGCGCGTATGCCACGTTCATTTTCCTGCGCACGGGGTCCTTGCTCGCCGCCATTTCCGTGCATACTCTGTGCAATTCCATGGGACTTCCTCGGGTCTGGGGCGCGCTTGAGCCGTATTGGCTGCCCGCCGGCGAGCCCTCGCCGCCGCCCCTGTCTCTGATAAAATGGACCGGCCTCTACTACGTCCTACTCATTGGGGGCGCCGTAATATGGTGGTCAAATTTGTATTCGTTAACCCAGTCACCCATGGCTTTGGCCAGCTTCTAAAACGATTCGCTTCTCTCAGAGTGGCTTCTTCGTTACCAGCTGTCGGCGCGGCGGCTCGATGATAGACCCGGCCGTGGCGCGCTTTGATCCTGCTCTACTTTGCATAGCCCTTTGAATAGAAATTTCAACCCCGTTTCACGAGGAGACAACATCGTCCTGTATCCTGTGTCCCCATGGCCGGACCTCGCGTCAGGACCGTCAGGTGTCGCGCGGCGCGGCGCGGCGTCCAGCTCGCGTGCCTCGAGAAAACCCGACCTCAGGGCCGCACACCATGCTTCAAAGCTGGAAGCGAACCTGGCATCGAAAATTGGTCATCTTCTTGGGCACTTGGCGGTCTTCGGTGCCGCAGCGATGAGGACGGATCTCTCCTGTCGTCGTCGGCGGCGCCCTGACTTCGCCTTGCGTCATCTCGTGTATCGCGACCAACCTCCTTGCCCTTGGACCTCCCAACCGAACCGCCGCCATCCGCCATGGTATCGTCCGGGCCTCTCGTGTTCTTCTTCCTGGGCCACAGGCTTGGCAGCGCAATCTCCTGGAAGCGCGGCTCGACGGCGCGCTCGTCGAACCACCTATGCAGGCGCGCCTCGACCAGTTGCGCGATTTTTGGCACGTCTTGCAGTCTCGAGCGACTACCGAGGAGGCTGCGGATGGAAAAATCCAGCCGGTAGTCGTCAAGGAAGCTGAAGGTCATCATTGTCGGTGTGGATTGCGACGGGTTACTCGGGATGAACGAGATGGACAGCGTGCCGCTGAATCTGACCACAGACACGGCCAGAGCCACGGGCAATACTGCAGATAGCTTCTTGGGGTAGTTGAGAAGGAGCTTCGTCTCCACGGCCAGCGTCAGCATGTCGCTCAAGTCAACATCCATGCGGGCCTGCAGTCGCGTCCCGTCCCTGGCGGCCGCGGCGGCATCGAACTTGATTCCGTTTCCAAGCGTGAGCCCGTCCTCATCCACGGGGATGACGCGACAGTTGCTGAAGATGGGAAAGTCCTCGCCTAGGCTCAGCTCGGTGACGCGAATGTCGTCAACGAAGTCGGGCCGCGACGTGCCGTTGAGCGCTTTGGTGAGGGAGTTTAGGATGGCGTCGTCATGCTGAGCATCGCTGCGGAACTGGGCGATGGTTTGCGCGATCAGGACGTTGAACCAGTCGAGGCTCTCGGGCTGGTGGCTGTCGACGTTGTAATACGTCTTGCTCAGGATGGAGCCTATAGTGAGGGCGGGCGGGTTCCGCAGGACGCTTGATTTCTTGCGGCTCAGCGTCTGGGTCTGGCGTTGGCTCGGCGTGCGCAAGCTCAGCAGTGATTGCTTGTGGGCCAGAGTCCTCGCCCTCCTCTCCGTGGCCCTGAGCGATGCCGTGGCGTCTTGGGATGGCGGGTCGCCGAAGATGAAGAACTTGATAAAGGCTGCCAATATCAGCACCACGGAGAGCTGCCCAACGATAAGGCCCTGTGTGAATGAGAGCCTGCCACATACTTGTGCGTAAGCTCCGACCTTCTCTTCGCATCGGCGACACCGGACAAAAAGAGAGACTCACGTTGGCTCGGGCCGTGCAGGACAGGCAGCGTCATTGGCCATGTTCAGCTCGACGCCATGAGCGGCTCGCACGGCTTGGTGTCAACCAGGCTATTATTGTATTTGGGGGGGTTATCCTTGGCGGCTGTTGCTCAAGTTTCGTGCAGCTGCTTGTTTCGAGGAGTTATGGAATGTCGGCGTTAGCGGCAACGACGATAATGGTCAACTCATGTCGTTCCCACTCGTACATGAATGAGATGCGACGAGCAAGCAGGGGTCATTTCTGGAAGCTGGGTTGAGTGAATCCCAGGTATGGACCTACCGGGGCGCACGCTGCTAACGGTGCCATCTTTCCCTTGTGCGGGGTACTTCGGATCGTGTGTAGGGCCAGCCGGGCCAAAGGTACCTTTGTTACTCCGTGGTAATGGTAACAGTGACCTTGGTTACCTGAACCGCCATCAACTCCCCGTAGTAGGGACCTCCACGTACTCGTAGCACACGGACGATATCTCGCCAGCTTCCACCCCCCTTTCACACCCGACCTCAGCCGCTGGTTTTGAAGCGTTCCTTCACCAGGCCTGCTGGATTCAAGCCCCGCCAACCAGCCAGGTTCATCGTCATCCACTTCTTCTCCCAGCCTTCGTGCTTCACCGACGTCTCACTGTGTTCAACGCACCTACGCTCAGCAGCGCCGCTCCGGATTCCTCGACCGCGGGCGTCGTGGTGGCATGATATAGGTGTTCACGCCGTTCCCTGCGGCGTTCCGCGAAACCCCCTCCTCTCTCTACCCACCATGGACGTGTCACAGGCCATAGCCGGCTACATCTCCAAGATTGTGATGCCCTCAGGAGATGCGTCATCAACCAAAATGAAGATATTGCTGCTTGACCGCGAGACCGTCTCCATCGTGTCGACGGCTGTCACGCAGTCTTCGCTGCTCAACCATGAGGTCTATCTCATTGACCGGCTGGACAACGCCGGGCGGGAGAAGATGCGCCATCTCCGCTGTCTCTGCCTGGTGCGGCCGTCTGCTGAAACCATCCAGCTCCTCATCGATGAGCTCCGAGAGCCCAAGTACGGAGAGTACCACCTTTATTTCACAAATGTGGCCAAGAAGTCGTCTTTGGAGCGCCTGGCCGAGGCCGATGACCACGAGGTCGTCAAGGCGGTTCAGGAACACTTTGCCGATTACGTTGTCGTGAACCCAGACCTCTTCTCACTCGGCGTCTCACTTCCGCGCTGGCGCATATGGGCCGCCAACAACCCTGACACGTGGAATCCAGACGCGCTCCAGAGAAGCGCCGAGGGCCTCATCGCCGTCCTCCTCTCCCTTAAGAAGAAGCCTCTCGTCAGGTATGAGAGAAGCAGCCCCCTGGCTAAGAAGCTGGCCTCGGAAGTCCGCTACCTCATGTCCCAGGAGGAGCAACTGTTCGACTTTCGCAAGGTCGACACGCCGCCCATCCTCCTCGTCCTGGACCGGCGAGAGGACCCCGTGACGCCACTGCTCGCCCAGTGGACGTACCAAGCCATGGTCCATCACTTGCTTGGAATCCAGAACGGCCGGGTAGACCTGAGCGACGTGCCAGATATTAGGCCTGAGCTCCGAGAGATTGTCCTGTCGCAGGATCAGGACCCGTTCTTCAAGAAGAACATGTTTCTCAACTTTGGCGACCTTGGCGGGACTATCAAAGACTACGTCGGGCAGTACCAGTCCAAGACTAAGAACAACGCCAACATCGAGTCCATTTCCGACATGAAGCGTTTCATCGAGGAATATCCCGAGTTCCGCAAGCTCTCTGGCAACGTGAGCAAGCATGTAACCTTGGTGTCCGAGCTCAGCCGCCGGGTTGCCGCCGAAAACTTGCTGGAGGTGAGCGAGGTTGAGCAAAGTCTCGCCTGCAACGACAACCACAATTCCGACGTAAAGGTACAGACACCACTCTCCCGCGTTGGCGCCGAAATCCAGTGAATACTGACAAGCCCGCATAGAGCATACAAAACCTCATCCAGGCACCCAACGTAACAGCAGACGCCAAGGTGGGGCTGGTCGCGTTGTATGCTCTGCGATATCACAAGCACCCATCAAGTGCCCTCCCAATGCTCATGGATCTGCTGGTCGCGGCGGGAGGCGTGTCGCCGCGTCAGGCGAACACGGTTAACAACGTTTTGGCATACCACTTGTCGCTCCACTCTTCGCAACCCCATGGCGGAATATCAGAGATTTTTGAGTCGGCAGGAATCTTCTCGGGGGCTTCGAGTCGCTTCAAGGGGCTGAAGGGGGTGGAGAACGTCTACACACAACACACAACCGTGCTGGAAAGCACGTTGCAAAATCTGATCAAGGGCCGGTTGAAGGAGCAACATTACCCCTTTGTGGAAGGCGGCGGTTCAACAAGAGACAAGCCACAAGACATCATTGTCTTTATGGTAGGCGGTGCTACATACGAGGAGGCCAAGGCAGTTGCCGGCATCAACGCAACAACGCCCGGCGTCCGCGTGGTGCTGGGCGGCACTTCGATTCACAATGCGGCCACATTCCTGGAAGAGGTCGGGGATGCAGTAAGCTCATGGCCTGAAGCACGAAGCAGGGGATGAAGCGCTGCACTTCCAGCAAGCTTCGTTTGGCAGTCCCAGCTGCCAGCGGTGTCATGTACCACATCACGTAGGTGTTCGGCCAGATGGCGCTAGAAGGAGACGTCCGCTCCCGGCCGGCGTGCTGAGGAGGGCGGAATCGCACAGCTGCGATTGAAATATTTTCGGAGCGCGACAAAGCTGGGAAGGCGAGCATTTCCAATTAGGTTCGTTCTACGGAGTTACTGATGTAGCAATGACACCCCTTCTCGACAAGATGAGGGAGGTTAAGGGGACGCCCCGCTATAGCAGAGACCGGCTTTACCGGGTTGGCTGGATGGTGTATTTGCATGCTCCCGACGCCGCAACAGCGCAAGCCACAATTGCGTACCTGCCAAAGCGACGTGCATTTGGGTAGAGGGCGGAATCAGTACGGAATTATCATCCCTGAAGAATCCACATCGATCGAGGCCCCGACGTCAGGCCTGTCGCAACTTTCGTTCCGGCGAGGCACATCGTTGCCAGTTCCCGAAATTCAACGGGCTCCTACCAGGCAATGCATTCCCTTGTGCGTCCAAGATTGCCATCCTGGCTGCGCTGCCGTCAGGTGTATAGGAAACGACACCTTGCGACGGTCGCCGATGGCTCGAGGTCAGTGCCAGAACGCAGAGGTGCACACACGACTACCGCCGCTAACATCGCCTGCAGACCCTTCGACGTCGTCGTCATCGGCGGCGGACATGCTGGTGCCGAGGCGTGCGCTGCCGCTGCCAGAGCTGGCGCGAGGACAGCCCTCGTCACGCCGAGGGTCGACAATCTGGGGACGTGCTCCTGCAACCCTAGTTTTGGAGGCATCGGCAAAGGCACCATGATCCGAGAGATTGATGCCCTCGATGGCCTGGCTGGGAGGATCATCGATAAGGCCGGCGTCCAGTTCCATATGTTAAATCGCAGCAAAGGGCCAGCTGTTTGGGTACGGCCTAAACTCCCAGGATGCGCATTCCACCAAGGCTAACATACATTTCTCAAGGGTCCACGCGCCCAGATCGACCGGAGCCTCTACATGAAGTTTATGAGACAAGAACTCGAGTCCTACCCGAATCTTTCCATCGTCCTGGATAGCGTGTCTGATATTGTCCTCTCGACGCTCGATGCGCCAAGTGCGGACGGGGCCAAGAGCGAAGTTGCCGGCGTGCGCCTGGAGTCAGGCCAGGTGTTACCCACCAGCAAAGTCATCATCACCACGGGTACGTTCCTTGGCGGGGAAATCCACATTGGTCTACAGAGCTATCCTGCGGGACGGCTAGGTGAGGCCGCGACCTTCGGGCTCAGCAAGTCGCTGCGAGACGCGGGCTTTCGGCTTGGACGACTGAAGACGGGCACGCCTCCAAGACTGGACCGAGGAACCATCAATTTCAGCGCGCTGCAGAGGCAGCTGGGCGATGACCCGCCCACCCCCTTCAGCTACCTCAACAGCACCGTGGCGGTCCAGGAACAACTGACCTGCAGCACCACATACACCAACGAGTCGACGCACAAGATTGTGCGCGACAATCTTGACAAAACTATCCACATACGAGAAACCATCAAGGGCCCCCGTTACTGCCCGTCGCTTGAATCCAAGATCATCCGGTTCGCGGACAAGGAACGGCATATCGTGTGGCTCGAGCCGGAAGGGTTCGACAACCCCGTCGTGTACCCGAACGGGCTGTCGATGACCATCCCTGCCGAGGCGCAGGAACAAGCCCTTCGAACCATCGAGGGCTTGGAGCAGGTGAAAATGCTGCAACCCGGCTACGGTGTCGAATATGACTATGTAGACCCGCGCGGGCTGAAGAGTTCTTTGGAGACCAAGGCTATAACAGGCCTATACTTGGCAGGGCAGATCAACGGCACCACGGGGTATGAGGAAGCCGCGGGGCAAGGCATCATCGCCGGCATCAACGCGGGTCGAGCTGCTTTGGGACTTCCGGCGGCATCGTTGTCCAGATCGGATGGATACATTGCAATCATGATCGACGACTTGATAACGAAAGGAGTGACGGAGCCTTACAGGATGTTTACGTCTCGCAGCGAATTCCGCATGGCTGCACGCGCTGACAACGCCGATCTTCGCCTGACCAAGCATGGGAGGGAATGGGGCGTTGTTTCCGACAGGCGCTGGAGGGCGTTTAGCGATGAACGGCAGCAGATCGCCGACCTCACCGACGCCCTAGGTGGCGTGTCCTTGACCCCGGACCAGTGGATGGAGAGGGGATTCCAGCTCAAGCGCAACTCGCGGCGACGCACGGGCATCGACATGCTCCGGTTATCAAACACGGGTTCTCGCGTGGAGCTGGATCGTCTCAGTTCCATCATTCCCGCCATTTCGAGATATCCGCCACGCATACGAGACCGAGTGGTCATCGAGGCGGCATACGCTCCCTACGTCAAGATGCAGGCGGCAGAGCGGGGGCAGTTCATGCACGATGAGAACATTCGGATCCCACTGGATCTCGACTATGATGCGATCCCAGGTCTGGCCTTGTCGGAGAAGGAGGTTCTCAAGGCAACGCGGCCCGAGACGCTGGCCCAGGCTCGTCGGGTGGAGGGCATCACACCATCGGGCAGCCTGCGACTCTTGGCTCACGTTCGTCGTCAGCCGAACGGGGGCGTTGCGGAGGCAAGATAGCAGCCTTTGACTCCTTGGAAGCTACCATTCTACCCAGAAGATGGCACTGCAGAAAGGACGGCGTCGGGCAGAGGCGTTTGTATATTAAGCTGCGTGTAAACCACGAGTAGACTTATGATATCTAGCAAGCGATAGACACACTATAGAGCCCGCAGTCTCGGGCGCAGTTAATTTAATTGCTCCAGGCAGAGCTGTCGACTTCGACTGAGCCGCCGCCATTCCCTTCTCTGGATGGCCATGGCCGAACTGCATGGTATCGAAGCGGGGATAGACCATGCCTCGTGGAGGCGGGTATCATGTGAAGGGCCAGCAGATGTCGCGTCTATTTGAGTATCTTCACAGCGTCCTTACTGAAGATGTAGCTTGCGCCACTCCATACTGTCGTGGCCGCCACAACGTACCTGCTCATTGTCAGCCTTGGCAAAACAGCGGAGAGTCGACCAGCGGCCGCGAGGGGTCCAAGCGTACTGCAGGGTGGTAAGCGCCAGCGTCATGTCGACATCGACGAGGGGCGCCGTCGTGGTCAGGCCGACGAGGGCGAGCTGCAGGAACGTGTTGTACTTGCTAATGGTTGTCGGGCGCACCTCGGCCGAGGGCAGCGAGAAGTCCCAGTAACGAGTGAAGGTCTTGGGGGCAGGCAGGGAGATCCAGCGGTAGTAGATGGCAGCGATGCCGAGGCCTACGTCTCGGCCGAGGATGATTGACGCCACCCATACTGATGCGCGCGAGTTTCGCCCAGTGTTAGTCGCGTCTCCGTAGCGCCCCCGGGCCCCGTGCGAGTCCAGACTTTCACGTACCTGGCAGGGCTCCCTTTACGGCCAGGCAGACGGTCAGTATCGTCATGAGGGCCTTGTCCGCCATGGGATCAATCACGGTGCCCACGACCGTCTTGCGGTTCCAGCGGCGTGCTATCCAGCCGTCGAGCAGGTCGGTGACGCCGGCGTAGGCAAACAGCCCGACGGCCCAGGCATGGGCGTCGTGCAGCACCAGGTAGCCGATGACGGGAGCGGCGACCAGCCTCGTGAAGGTCAGGAAGTTGGGGATGTTGTATATGTCTTCGTGGAGGACGGCACGCGGGCTCTCGGGCTTGGGCTTGGGCTTGGGCTCCGCGGCGGCCGGGACCGTCGACGCCCGCTGCTGGTCGGGTGACTTCGAGGTTGTTGGCGTCGACGTCGGCGGCGGCGGTGGTGCCTTGGAGCTGGACGGCACGGTGTCAGTCCCGGGCATGTGCCGCGTCCAGGCGAGGCGACCGTCGGTCGGGGCCCTTGCCCGCGTCGTGGACAGACGATCCGAGCAAAGGGGCTGGCTCACCTGCTGCGCCGCCAGTGCTGTAGCTGTCCAGCGACGGCGAAAGGGCCGCATCTTCTTGCGCTCGACTGCGGCAGCGCTGCCACTCGCTCGGCAAGCCTGTGGCGCATTATAGAGCCACGGGGCACGGGCACAGTCCCGGGGGCGGCCAGCCGGCCGAGGCAGCGGAACGACATCGAGGACGGTAGACGTTAAGTCTTGTGAGTTCGTGATGGCGATTGGGGGTGGGCGCGGCGCGACTCAGCTCGGCCTCGACCTCGCGCTCATACCCCTGCTCCCCGACGGCAACCGCTGTATGTCGGGGCCGGGTGTTTGCCTCTTGCTGCTGCTGCTGCTGTTACTGCGTTGGTCGAGGCTCGGCTGTCGTTCGTCGCATGTGGTCCAAGCAGGAATTTGGGTGCAGGACTCAGAAAAGGAAAGTGGGTCTTGATCCATGTCTTAACCCACAACGCCACCGCCGTACAACAACGTGGACGACGTGCGAAGTCAAGTTCAGCCAGGATTTTGCATGTCTTCCTCTTCTCCTCACACATCCCATCGTGTGGCTTCGTCGCGGCCTCGCGCACCCAATTACCCTGTCTCTCTCCCCAAGGCAGCCTGCCAAGCACCTCATCTGCTGTGGTGGAGGGGTGCCCCAGTCGGGCAAGCGAAATGGTCGGCTCGTTCACAATGCTACCCTAGATCTGATAAGCTTGTGGTGGTTTCCGCTGCTCACCTCCGACATCTTCAGCCCAGTGACCCGAGCCTGCCCTAGCAACATCTTACGTTTAAATTGGACCCCAGCCCGCACTGGGCGGGTGAGCGCTGATCCCACGAGTGCAAAAACCCTACTTCGCCGCCATTTCGCTGGGTTGTCTGAAAGATTAGAGCACTAATGCGAAAACTACCTGGGGGTAGGTAATTGTAAAGATAAAACATGGCCCGTGTTCGCCATTCGCCGGTGCAGCTGGGATCTTCCCTCGCGGGTCCGTATGCTGCCTTGATTCTTTCCCAAGCCCTGCTCCCGTCTCTTTGCCCGACTACGCCTTTTTCCCAACCATGCCCTTTTCTGAATCATGCCATTTGCCCAATCATGCGCTTTTCCCAGTCATGCCCTTTCCCCATGAATGCCCGTTTCCCAATCGTGCCCCTCCTAGTTGAGCTCTTCGGCCCCGTGCCATTCTGGTTCATACCTAGGGTATGAGGGCGAGTCCTGTATACCAACAGACTGCCCTATAGTCGGAGAGATCAATAGCTTCCCTGGAATCTCGAGCTGCTCGCATAAGGATGTCGGTTCTTCAAAAATACACTCGATGGCGCCCTTTCCACCGTCGAAACAAAGCGGTCGCTCGCGTGGGGTCGCCGGCTCCAGGTAGCAATGGCACTAATAGCCACCCCTCGCCGTCGCACCTGCTCTGTCGTCCCAATAGCCATCGGGAACTGGTAGATCTGGCATCCATGCGTAGCTAGTCTGTGGCCCACCGTGCGACGCGTACGACAGCGGTGGCGCAGGCGAAGCCATCGACGAGGGCATGGTTGAGGGTATCGAAGACGGTAGGGACTGGGGGATCGAAGACTGCATCGAGGGCGGCATCGATGACGACATCGACGGCATCGAAGACGACTGCAAGGGTGGCGGCATCTGCGAAGTCATCTGGGCAGACAGCGACGAGCTCATCGGAGGGAAATATGCCGTGTGGGCGTTGTGCGGGAGCTGATATTGAGGAGATGTGGCGTAACCGCCCGGCATGGACGATGCGTGGTGGATTGGCGTGTTAGACCAGGCTCTATGGAGGATGCCGCCGGAGGCAGAACCAAAGTCGTGCGAGCTGCCCGCAAGTGTGCCAATGAGGGCCGGCCCGCTCTCGATGCTGTACTCGAGCTCGTCGATGGGTGTCCGGAAGTTCTGCGGCGTAATGAGGTCCACGTTTGGCACGATGCCCCTCAGCGAAGGGTCCTTGGTTGGTGTCATCAGGCGACCGGCCATAACGTCCTCGACGCTGTAGTAGCTGACCAGGTGGTGTGGGACGCCGCGATGCGTGATGCTGATGGTTTTCTTGACCAGGCCGCCGGCCTTGAACTCATACGAGTCGGTAAGAGAGCCGATGAGCGACCGCTCCGTGTCCTTGCCAATGTCCATGACTCCGGATCCATAGCTGGAAAGGCTGCCGCTGCCACGGGCGGCGCTCTCAGTCTTGACGACGCCGCCGGCGGGCGACGACCTCTTCTTCTTCAAGGCCCGCTTCTTCTCGCCGGGAGCAAAGGGCTTGTCCAGTTCGCGGTATATGAGAAAGTTGCCAAGTATGCGGCTCGGGCTCCACGACACACCGTCGGTCCAGCGCTTGATCCCGGAAGCATGCTCCTCGTAGATGAAGATGCTTCCGCTCTTGATGAGTTCCTGGCGCTCCCTGTCGTGCGGTCGGCGCGGGACGTGTGTGAGAATGCCATCAAAGGTTCCTTGGATGAGCACCAGCGCGTCCAGCGTCGACGCAACATAACCGGTCCACGTCGGCACGAGTGGACTAGACTGGCTCGACATAATGGTTGTATCATGCAACGAGCGCGACTATTATACCATGGAAGGTGAGGAGGATGACGAGAGAGGGGGGAGAGGTTGGTCTTGTCAATGTTCGTCGGGATAGAGAGGAGGGAGAGAGTGGTCTCGCCAATGTTCGGGGCAGAGAGAGGTGAGAGGTGAGAGGTGAGAGGTGGGATGTGTCTAAGGCAGGGATAGCACATCAACAACCCACCGCTGCCCCATACACAGCTAAGGTACCTTAGGTAAGGCAAGCTCGCCGAGATAGTTTGCAGAGGGGAGGCGCTGCTGCCACGACCAGTCGAAGAGGGGGAAAGCCGAGGGGAATGGGCGGGCTCGAGACCGTAGTGCGCGCCCGCTGGTGGTGGTGCTTGTCCGCCAAAGGGTATCTGGCGGGCGCCGCAAAGTATACGTAGAAGAAGGTGGGTGACGGCTAGAGCGACGGAGGCGGCGGCGGCGGCGGCGGCGGTGGTGGTGGAGGAGGAGGAGCAATAAGTGGTGGTAGTGGAGTGGTGGTGGTGGTGAGGCAGGCTGTACATACAGTACCTCATCGACTCTCCCTGATACCTGCCTCAACTACCCGTACCTCACTCCCCGTACGGGTGGGCGACGCTCAAAGTGGATGCGCGAGGACGAGCGACGGAACGAGGACAGGCAGAGAGGGACGAGCAGACGGAGACTTCCGTGCGCGAACGAAGCGCGTGTGGGGGCCATGGTCGACGGGTTCGACGAGGACTGCCACGGTGGCCGTCGCCGTCGTACTCGTAGCCGTAGCCGTGGCCGGCCGAGGTCCTGATGTCGACTCTTCGCTACCTTGGTTAGGCTGGCCAAGCCGGGCTGTGGTGGTGGTTAGTGGCGGTCGTTGTCGTCGCCGGGTGGGCGTGCGGGTACCGGAGGCGTGCGAGCGAGCACTCACTCCCGTCGCCCACTGGGAGTACGGATAGGTACTCGTAGTCACGGCTGCTCGCTGGCTCTGCTGCGGCGGCTCCTGCTGGCGCGTGCTGCTTGGTGCTTGGTGCTGGCTACGAGTACTCGTATGCCGCGGTGCTGGCGCGGCTGCTTGGCTCGGCCGCCATCGCCGGGCCCGGCAGTGGGCGGCGGGTCGGGCGATGGGCGCATGCGAGGTGGGTTCCGCTCTGCAATGGGCTGCTTGGATGCACGCATGCGAGCATGGGTGTGTGGTGGCTGGGCAAGGGTGGATGGTTCATGGATGCCTGCATGCGTGGGGATTGGCTTTGGTTGGGGCGCTGGCAGTGGAGGGGGGATGGGGGTGCTGCCACGCTAGTTTCGGCCGGAGCCAGCGCAGGCCACATCCAGGCTGAGCTGGGCGCTAGCCCAGATGCAGGCAGTCCAGCGCACCACCACGCTGTCGCGCGAGCGTACGAGTATTACGGGCGTGGGCTTGGGCCTGGGCGTGGGCGCGATGCGACGAGGCCACGGGCGACGGAAGCGGACGGACGGCGCGGCGGGGCCAAGGCGACAGGAAGGCATCAAGGGCAGGCAGCCGGCTCCATCTCGGCGGGTGGGAGATGGTCGGTCCATGGATTGCAGGCAATATCGACAAGGCTCGCCTCACCTCGACCATCCGTCGGCAGTGCCGCTGCCATGCCGACTCGCTGCATCCATGCATCCATGCATCCATGCCTCCATGCCGGCCGACCCTTGCTGCTGCGCGCTACTGCAGGCCTCCATGCGAGCGAGCGAGCAGGGGCAGGGCACAATGCTCGAGTCGGCAACTTCATCCAAGCGATGCTCGACGTACGAGGACGCGATGCGCCGCTAGCTCAGAGGCCACAACCTTGGCCCGCGCGTCCCCGTCTCCGTCCCCGTCCCCGTCCCCCATGCCCGTCCCCGTCCCCCCTCCGAGCCGATCGGCTGGCGTCTGTGTCTGCGCCAGGAACCATGCAGGAGGAAGGGCGATGTGGTTGGCGATGGCCCCATGCACGGGTGGTGGTGGGCGGTGGGTAGCAAAGCAACCCGCCGGGGACTGGGATTCGCGCGTTTTAACATGCCTTGGTTGTGCATGAGACACATGCACGTACGAGTACCTACTTGTTTGTGTGCGCTCGCAGCACTCTCGCAGACGAAGCACGTGGAGCGCCGGCAGGGCCAAACCATGGCGCATACATACTCGTACATACGTAGGATGCCTTGCCTTTACATGCCAGACGGGCATCTGTCCAAGAGTGATCCGTACATGGCACCACGCGCACCATGGGCGAAGGAACCGGCACCCTCGACACCACCCACCTTCTTCGTCTGCCTTTGCTGCCCGATGTGCATACGAGTAAGGCACTTGCCAAGTCTCCTCGGCTAAGGTAGCATCAGTGGTGAGCATCCGCGTGCCAGCAGCCACTACCGGGCACTGCCTGTCTGCCTCCAAGAGCCGAGAGACAGAGGGTTGCACCAACGGCAGTCCCGTCGACATGCAATGCTCCTTCATACGAGTACATACTCGTGCATACCTCACCCGCCCTTATCGCCTCGCCCTTGTCTAGCGTCCGGCGATCCCACTGCGCGAATCAATCATTCAATAAAAGAACCGATCAATCAGAATCACCAGTGACATTGTCTTCTTTCCTTTCTTGTTCCTCTGAAACCCCAGGCAGCCCAGCATCCCACTCGAACCGCCCAAGGTCCACGTTCAATCGCCATCCCCAGCCATGCCCCGGCGGCGCCCCCCTTCCCTTCGCATCAATCGCCACAATGGCGCGTGCTCTCTGCTGGGCTGGGAGCCGCTCGTCTGTGCGAGGGGAGCTAGTCCGCACATGGCACCACCGCCTGTCGCGCTGGGCTGGGTTGGGGGACCTCGAGCTTGCTACTCCGTACGGAAGGGCTCTTTGTAGTCTGTCCAGCCCGCCGAATCAATCCAATGCAGATCTACGTCGTCCCCGTGCTCGTTTGTTGACCATGTAGCGCCGAGCGACGTCCTAGCCTGACTGGGCTACCTCAGCAATGCCAGCACAGCTGAAAGAAAGCAATGCGTGTTGCTGATCCCGATGATGCACTGAGCCGGCCAGGCAAGGGCGACGACGGGGACGTACGAGAGTACATGAACGGGTACGATGCCACCACGCAGTCGATGATGCCCGCACCTGAGCCTGGCAGCTGGCCAGTTGGCGGTGCGCCGAGAGACCTCGGTGAGCCCGCGACGACTAAACTTCCGCTCCGCTGTCGTCCCCCCAAGCCGCCCCCCTCTCCACCCACTCCCTTCCTCTCCTCTCCTCCCCTCCAACCATCCTCGCTCTGGCGATCCGTGCGGCGGGACGGGACAGGACAAACGCACTCGTCGGCCCCCTCTCATCGATGATTCCAGGCCCTGAAGCCCAAGCCCAAGCCCACGCCCACGCCCAAGGTCAAGCTCCATCCGCCGCCAGGGTATCCGTCCGCAGCATCCATGGCTAAATGATGAGTCGCTGCCGTGGATCGGCGCACCGAGATCCAGCCGATTCGATCCCATGTGCCGCCCCGTCATTCGCCCGTCGGCCTCGTTCGCACAGCCTCTCCACCGCAGCGCGAATGCGCCGGCCCCGGCTCTGCGGGTACGTCTACATAGCTGTCGCGTACGCCGTCTATCTTGGCGGGCGGCCGGCGGGAGAATTCAGGTGTCAAGGAGACCGCGCCCCTGCAGCAAAGCCTGCACGGGCCATGCAGCTCGGTGGAGCAAGCCACACCATACCTTACCTTAACCTAGCATCGCGGCATGGCATGGGAAGGCGCTGGAGTTGACGCCTCCGCTAAGGCACTCGACGGCCACGAGGACCATTCCATCGCCCAACTACCTTACAACGTACTGACGTCCGTGGGACAAGCAACCAGGCCAGTCATTGCCGTCCGATGCTGCGCAGCTTGCCGCGGTGAGTCACACCCTGAGGCCAGCCGTGTTCTGAAGGCTGGTGGTGACGCGGCGCCGCACCGTATGGCTACTGGCTACACGGCTGTCAGCTTCAGGGCGGCCACCATCCTCGGGTGAGCAGCCTCGCCGGAGCCGTCGACAATCCTCCGGAAGGATAACAGCCTGTATCCGCAGCCTTGGGGTGTCCACCTCCACCAAGCGCCAGCGCCACATTCCTGCTACAGACTGGCCCGGTCCCTCGGTCGAGACTGCGCCGAAGCTTTGCCAAAGCAGCCACGGCCATCGCCGTCTTCATTCAGTCCATGTCGCCTTGCTCGACCAGTGGCCGGCCGGTGCGTCGAGATTTTCGGCCTGGTTGACACGCTCACTCGGTCGCTTCATCCAGCGTGGCCGACGTGTATGTACAAGCCGGCATACGTGCGCCCGTATCCTCATCCGTGTCCAGGGTCTTGCAGGTCGGCGCTAAAATCGCCCATGTGGGCTTCGGCCACCTCCCCGGTCATTCGTTGGCCCTCGCCCTGTACTCCGTATTGGGGGAGGTGACATATCAACGGCTCCGGCAAACTAGCTGTATGTCACCCTGGGTCCGGTTTCCTGGGCTCGTACGATTCTCTGGTTTCCGGGCTCGATGTTTCAGCGACTGCTGGCGGACTCGCACCCACACCATTGTCGCAAACCATCATTGGCTGCGGTCGCACGTCTCAGGTCCGCGGACGCCTGGAGAGCTCCCTCGCTTCCAAGGCACGGTTGGCTGCTGTCTATTCGCCGCCCCGAGCTGCTTCTATGTCCAGTTAAATCTATTGTATTTGTCCGTGACCGATTCTGAAATTCCCCTGCAGCGTTCTGCATGCCAGTAAGCCGAGAACACCTTGTACGTGTGAGCGGCAGCCTTAGATGGGCCACTTCCGTTTGATTGTTGCGCGCCAACACGGCTTCCAGGATCGCGGAGCATTGCCGTTCTGCTCTCCTGGAGTCGTTTTCGTTGTGTTGGCCAGGGACCAGGAGAAGGCTAGCCCACTGTGCTGCTTCGGCAAGCCGACTTGGACGCGGCACCGCCGAGGACGTGGCCCCTCCTGTGGCTCACCTATCCCAAAGGGTGCAAATTCTCGTGTTCGTAGCATCGGCAGGTCTGCTCCAGGCACGCTTCGTACCTGCAAATGACCACCGAGCGAGGCCCGTGGCTTCGATGCGGACATTTCCTCGTAGACGAGTAAGGTAGGTAAGGTACCTTGGGTATCTACAACTAAGGTACCCCCCGTACCAGACGTACATCCCATCCCCAACCCTATTAACGCAGTCTCCTCGCGCCCATCGTCAGGGCTTTGGAGCTCGCGTACCCGTACGGACTGCCTGTACAGTATCGGGCAAGCCCGCCTTGCTGGCGTTGCTCCCAGAGCTTCTCGATCAAGCCCTCTCCGCCATGAAAGGTCCCATCGCGAGCTCAGCTCGTTGCACCGTATCTCCGATCGGCTGCTTCCGGTCAGGCACTGCTGTGAAGATTCTCGTAGAACCACGGTTCGTCGTTCGGCCCGTACGCTCGACCTGGGACAAGCATCGGGACCGGCACTGTTTTGTCGAAAACGCGCAAGTCATGGGCATCATTCGCGGCATCTCCCCTGCTACCGGCCATGCCAAGTGGCACAACAACGCCGCACTCCCAGTTTCGGCAGCTCATCTTGGCCTTACCCGAGCTTCTATCCTTGACCACGCGACCCCTGTGCGTTGAGCCCAACACCCGTCAGTATCGTCGTGCTTCGCGACACTGGCCCACCCACACCTAGACGAAGGATGTTGCGACTCACCATGCGCTCTCGGATAAGTTAGCGCTCCCCACGTACGCCCAACCTGCTCGCGCGGGAGAATCCGAAGGACCAAGACTCCTTCCAGCGCTGACCGTTGCTCTGCGCACGTATATGACCTTGCTGTGCATGAGCAGCCCCTGCCGCGTGTTGACGCAGTCACGGACCAACTCCCTCGGGAACTCGGGCGAGCGCCACCACCTTGACTGGACGCATATCGTGCCTGCGGCCTATATTTGCGTGGATAATCCGGGTTAGTGCAACAAACCCCATCATCTGAGCATGATATTAGCCACGTACTGCTCTTCCGCCCCGACTTGCGGAGACCGTTTGATCTCTTGGAAAGTAGATGCGAAATCGGTCCTTCAACAAGCGAGACGGCGCTGACTGCTTGTCACCAGACTTGCGACTTGTTCTCGCGTTGTACTCTTTCATGCCGGCATCTCCTAGGCTATGTCAGGTAGCTCTTCGCAGGACAAGGGGGCCGGCGACAAAAGCCGTTCCGGCTATAGTTACCTTGGCAGGCGTTGTAAATTGCCTCGAGCAGCCCAAATTTAATAAACCCGAGGGACGCACACTGCCCCAGCGTTAGCGCATAATCCTTTGAAATTGCGGGAGCATGGCACATGCCACGACGTCGACTTCGATGGCTTCTGTCGTTGCTAGGCCCAAGGCGGTCACAGTGGCTCCTAAACCGCAGTATCCTTCACCAATCAGTCACGTTCCCCATCATGGTAGGGTCCTGCCACCTACCGACTTGCTTCAGGGACTCGTCCGTGTACCCTCCAGGCCTGATGAGTACCGTCAGTTCAACTAAATCAAGGGTGGCCGGCACAAGAACGGTAACCAACCTGCTGTGAACAAAACCCAGACTGGACGTCCTCGAAAAGTCGTAGTTGGACAGGCTATCGACCATCCTGTCCTCGAGCCCTATGGCTCGCAGGAAACACTCAAGCTCGAGGCTAAACAGAGTTGGCGTATGATGTACGCCCTTCTCCAGCCGTGGAAGATCAATCAAAAACACCATCTGCCGTTTGGTCAGTCGGACATGCACCACGCTGGAATTGGGAATGGTATCCGGACGTTTTCCATGCAGCCTGTCTCACCCCAATCATATGGGACAAGATTGCCAGTGGGCACGACGACACGAAGGTAGTCGGCATACTTGAGGATCTGTAGCTTCGAATGCATAGACCCAGGCCCGTGCATCGGCGGAAAGCAAAACTTGATGCTCGCTGGAACGTTGGAACGCATCATGTCTTTCTGTTACATCACGCATTAGGCTTTTGTCGTGAGCCGCCAGATAGACGAGGGAATCCCGGGGTACGACGAGCATTGAGGCTGACTTCGTACCTGTTGGTCATCTGCTGCAAATGCCACGAGGACGAGCTTCGTCTGGGACATGTCAAGCTTTGAGAGCATCCACTCCTCATCCCACTGGAAGGACGAAAGCATGGCGAGCAGAAGCTTGTCCTTCTGAAGGACCTCTTCGATTTTGATGTCTTGGCCGGTCCGTGGATACCCACGAACCCAGGTTCGTTTGACCACACCGTCGGGATACGGGACGGTAGGGGTTGGATGAGTGGCATTGGATGGGGAAGGGTCATGACGCAGCACATGTTTCTTCTTTGGTGGTGGCACTTCGATGACATCGTCATCGCTGCCGCCGTCACTGTCACCGTCAGCGGGGGGGCGGCGGCGCTTCTGAGCGAGCCTCGCCAGCCGCTCCTTTTCCATGGCCCTCCGGTCAAGTGACTGTAAGCCTAGCGGAGGCTCCGATTGGCGCGACTCTCGGCGTGCCGCTGAGGCAGTTGACGGCGCCTCGCGTGTCGACGATGCTTGCTCCTGGTCCCGATCCTGGTCCTGTAACGATAGCACTATGGCGTATCGGAGCGCCTCATCGTCGTCTGCGTCGCTGCCGAGTTCGGCCATTTCTGCGTCTGGCCGTGCCATGCTGGTGTTGGCACGGGCACGAAGGCAGTGGCGGCGAGGCTGGGAAGCAACCGCGTTCCGAGCCTGGACCTGGACGTTCGCATGGACGAGGACTCACGTGAGCTCGCGTAAATGACGTCGGCGCCCGACGCCGAAGCCAGCCCCGACACTTCAATGCTTTCGCCAGCAAGCGAAATGCTTGATGTGGTACAGTAAGATGGGCATGGAAATTCTCGGAGCAGGCCCGGGTTGGCATATTGCCTTGCCGGCCTTGAGAAATGTCTCGGGTGTGGCGTCCACACTCGCTGCGATCCATGACGTCCACGAAGAGGCTGGTTCCAGGCACCGTCCTTCGTAAGGGATGAGTTGACTTGCAAGCCGCATCGCTGGCCCTCTTCACGAATACTTGCTGGCATGATCATCGAATGAAATATAATGACTCCACCGCGTGACAGCACACGGCACGTCGTCGTCGTCGGCGGAGGCGCCGCCGGCATGGTACGTATCAGTGTTATCACTACCACGCGTCTTGAAGCTCGTGGCTGATCTGCTCCCAGTCCTGTGCCGCAACTTTGGCCAATCACCCGGATCGGTTCCGGGTGACTTTGCTTGAGAGGAACAATGTCGTGGGCGGCCAGGCGATGTCCATACCGCTCAGTGAGCGGCGATACGGCGCGCGCTGGTTGAACAACGGTGTCCAGGGAGGATCCAAGGTCCGTCAAGCCCCGGGCGGGTATTGACGCAATGTTTTGCAGCCACTAACCTCGCTTCCGCCCAAGATATTCAAGCACACGTTCAACTTCTTCCGTCGATATGGCTACCCGCCGCAAGAGGTGGAGCTACAGGTTTCCTTTGGCAAGGGTGAGGCTGGTTTCTGGACCAACGTCTTCCCCAGCAAACTCGTCGAGCAGCACTCCAACGACATCGAGAGGTTTGGCTTCTTCCTAAAAGTCATTAAATGGACCATGCCAGTACTAGGCCTTGTGCCGATTTCCCTGATGCTGCGGGCATTCTTTTTCAGCAAAGACTTTGGTGACAAGATGGTTTACCCCCTCATAGCTCTCTTCCTGGGCACTGGCAACCAGACGGCTCATGTTCCGTCAGCAATCGTCGAACGCCTGTTTGACGACCCCAACATGAAACTATGGGACTACGACGCCGTGACGCTGCTACCCAACTTACCGACTATGTTCACCTTTGATCATCTCGATGGCTTCTATCACGCATGGAGGGAGGATCTGGAACGAAAGGGAGTCGCCGTTAGGACCGGCACGGAAGTAAGCGAGGTGCTCTCGAGATCTGGCAAGCGTGTGACACTCCGCATTAGGGACGTCACAACAAGCGGAACGACGGATGAAAACTTTGATGAGATGGTGCTGTGTGTGCTGGCTGACGACAGCCTCCGCATCCTGGGGCAGCAAGCAACGTGGCGGGAGAAGTTCATCCTTGGCGGCGCCGCCTTCTACGATGATCTGACGGTGACGCACAGCGATCGGAAGTACTTCGAGAGGCACTACGAGACTCGATTTAAGCCTGAACTCTGCGCACAGCCGGCGTCTGAAGACCAGAAAAAGCAGGTTGCCTTTGCCAGAGGTGAAGAAGGGGAATCGGGAGGCTTTCGGCCGATGTACTACACCTTCTCGTACCAGCGGGACCCACGCTTGATCGAGATGTCGTTCAACTGCAGCTACTACCAGCATCAACTCAAGCAAGCGGCCCTCTCCGCCGGGGACACGTTCGAGCCGGTGTACCAGACGATATTTCTCAATAAAAATCAGAAGCACCTGTGGACGGTTGACGAGATTGACGAATCCAAGGTCATCAAGCGCAACTGGTGGCACCAGCTCGGCCATCGCTGGCAGCATTATCTCCGCGTCGTCCCAGGCATGATGTTCCTTAACGGGAGGAATAACACGTACTTTGCTGGGTCCTGGACCCTAGTGGTAATACGCATCCAGCCCCGGGCCTACCATGCCCCTACAGCTCGCTCGTCTCAGAAGAGAAGCTGACGATCGTCATCCTGCAGAACATGCATGAATTGGCCTGCGTCAGCGGCATTGCGGCTGCGTATCGTCTTGGCGCCGCTTACACCAAGTTTGACGACTTTGCCCAGGAGTTTTTCGCCAAGTACCTGTTGCTTTCGCACGGCTTGATCTTTTCCAAAGAGGAGCGGCGAAGAAACGCATCTCAGGGGTAAATGAGGTGATCTTAGCTAACACTTGAACGCGCCGTCTGCTGATTGCCTTCCCGAAACTCCACCAGATGGGGTTAGGAGATTTTGGTGTCACCCGTGTGATGTGTTTAGAGGGCATTAGAGGATTCAGGTTGACCATGCTTCTGAGTATGCTGGGTTGAGCACTCGCATAAATTTCAATGTTCTACGAGAGGATACGAGATCTCATCATCTATCGCTTGGAATCTGTCTCCACCAATGTTGAAGTAGCCCCCGGGCACTCCTTACTCCTCGGGTATCGTGGGGAACAAAAACTATTGGCCGCATCCGGCCACCCAAATGCAGATGCTAGCCTTGATACAAGCCGCACATCAAAGCACATCCAGATCCAAATGCCTCTCCAAGAACCATAACACCTAATTGAGATGCAGATCCGCCCGTTCCATGCAGTGCAGCCCTGTGCCCAGGACACAGCAAGAGTGGCCCGTAGTTGATCACGAAACCACAACGGCGGCCAACTCATGAATCGACCAATCCAATGACGTTACCGACCACACCGCGCGTTTCCTCCGTAAGCAATAAGATATATTAAAACTCCACAGACGCCGCTGGCGCTGACAGGAGAGGCACTGGAGCCAGAGCGTCATCGAGAGAGGAACCCATGATCCCGTGATGCGGCATTCGACGTCAAATCCAGTTTTAAGATTCTCCGAAGATCGTTCTCCATTTCTTGAACGTTGCTGTCATTTGTAGGCCTTGGTTGAGCAATGGCTGAGGCCTGGGTCGTCGCAGGGGCAGATCCGGGGGAAGCTCCCGCCGGGAGGGCACGGCTCGGCGAACCCCCTCCACTGAACAAGAATCTTTTCAGCGCCTTCGCTGGGTCATCAGAAGAGGTAAATCCATGCGGTGATTGTTCTGGTTCGCTCTGGTAGGTGTTGGAGCGGGACGAGTTGCTCCGAGCAGCCTTGATCCGCTCTTGGTATGGCGTTGAGAAGGCAGGGCCCATTGCGCGACCAGGGATGCCATCCCGCTCAGAGCTGCCGAGACCACCGGACATCTGCTTGGAGAACGTTCGATGGACTTGTGGAACAGTAGAAGGGTTCGGAGAGGCGTTGGGGTCGAACACCGGACGGGACGGCGGAGAAGTCGCACGCGGCGAATGGAAGTTCTGACCAATGGGAACGCCGCCGCGATACTGCCTTTCCTTCTCCTCTCGATGTGCGCGGAACATGAAATCCAGCGGAGACTCGTGATTCCTAGGGACAGAAGAGGACGGGCGGAAGGGCGTAGGTGCGTCGGTGTCGGTTGCCGGGGGTGAAGGCTCCTGGACAATAGCCTGGGCGTTTCTGGTGCTGGGGGAGTCGCACGAGGATTTGGCGAGAAAGCTCGGGATCGGCAAAGCGGAAGGCGCTGGTGAGGCGTGGAAAGTAGCTCCTGCAAACGCAGCAGCGCCCGCGCCAGGCTTCATGGATGCGGAGCGGTGAGGAGGAGTAGATTGCCGGCCGCTACGCTGAGCCGGGTCGGGCGACGTAGGGGCGTTCTTGACCCTGTTGTTCCTGTTCCTGTTTCGCTGCTTGGAACCCGTCTGCACGGCGTTGGCATCTGTCGGCGCGGGTGAGCCGGGGTTGGCTTTGTTCGGCGTCTGCGGTGCCCTTTGCTTCCGCGACGAGTCCAGGGTGGCGACGTCATTCTCCGAAGCGTACGCCTTTTGGGCACCCGACTTGCCGTCGCCGCGGCCGTGTTTCCGGCGAGCCGGGGTCGTCTTGACCTGCGTTGAGACGCCGTCCATTTCTGCGCTGCTGGCTGGGCGGCTAGCCGGAGAGAGGAGAGATGTTCAGTTCGATTTGTGAGATGCCAGCTCCGTAGCGGGGGTAGTAGAGCTTGATTCGCGTGCGGAGTAGCGACGCTGAGACGAGTGACGTTGGGACGGATGCCGATTGAGCGGTGGCGTGGGAGGCTGCTGAATATGTACTTGATATGGCTGTGCACATCGTGCGTCCAGAACCGGCGGAGTGAACGAGGGAGTGAGGTGCTTGTTTGTTGACGGAGAGGAGAATGGATGAGTCGGAGCAGGCATGATGTGGAGTCGAAGCTGGGGCTGGGGACATGTTATCGGGTACGGATACTGGGCGGTGCGCCTAACGCGGTAGCACCCCCAGAGGCTCCCAGCAGGTACCTGGACGTGACGGAGAGTTTGGTACCGCCTAGAGTACCTTATGTACAGTGTCGGACCCCGATCGACTGCCTCAGCCACCCAGCGCCGCTGCAGCACCCCCAGCGGCAGAGCTGGCGCCGTCACAGCGGGCAAGGCTACCTGCAAGTAAGGTACCTTAGACCTCCCCCTCGTCCACCGTGCTCCGAAGCTCTCCATTCGTGCACATGAAGGACGCAACTCGCCATCTCGGTGCTCGTCTGACAGTGCAAACGAGCCCGATCCTCGCTGGGCCCAGAGTTCCGAGGGTTCCATCAAGGTTCAGGGCCGGTGCTACCCAGAGGCGCCTGGCCAGTTGCCAGACTACCTGACCCTGCTACCCCTCTGCCTGGGAAAAGCAACTTTCGCCACGCCTCGCCCGCGTAGCCCACCTAGAGCTTGTGGTCAGCCTCGCGCTTCCGCCTACCCACCTTACTCTCGCAACTCCACTCCTGCTCACATCTGCGATAGCTCTCACATCTAGAAGCACCCTCCGGCCCCGTCTTCGACCAGCTACGAACGAGGCTCTGTGCCTGCCCCCTCACGTCCTCGCGACACAAAGGACTCAGCATACCAACAGACATCTGCCGTCACGCCGTCGGCGACTAGCCTGACATGGCTGACGTCGAGATGAGCGATGCCCCCGCGGCGGCCAAGAAAGCCGACGGAGCCGTTGCAAAAGGCCCCGATGGCAAGAAGAAGTTCGAGGTCAAAAAGGTAACGCCCCGACAGACGCAACACACCAGGTAAGCGGTGGGCATGGCGAAGCTGACTTGGCGCGTTTCCAGTGGAATGCGGTCGCGCTATGGGCGTGGGATATAGTCGTTGACAACTGTGCCATTTGCCGAAATCACATCATGGATCTATGTATGTGGACTCGTCTCGTTCCCTCCCGCGACCTTGTCGCGATGGCATGTCGCTGACTGGGACTGTTGCAGGCATCGAATGCCAGGCAAACCAGGCCTCGGCTACCAGCGAAGAGTGTACGGTGGCTTGGGGTATTTGCAACGTGAGCCGCTCCATCGGAACCCTCTACGTGTTCAGACGAATTGACGCCTTGCAGCACGCTTTCCACTTCCATTGCATCTCACGATGGCTCAAGGCCAGATCGGTCTGTCCGCTCGACAACCGGGACTGGGAGTTCCAGAAGTACGGCCGCTGAGAACACGGGTATACAGTTACGGTGGCGGCGTGACGAGATTTCGGGAAATCTGCTGCTTGCGCGGACCGGCTCCCACATCCCGGCGCAATGGTGGGAGTTACACGCACATTCTCATTTGTGACGCTTCGTCCCAGAGCAGGAGGTAGATATTTCCATTGATGGGCTATCCAGCCTATTGCCATCCAGAGCCTGCTGGCAGCCACTTGACAGGATTCCTGTTATAGAATGGCCACGGTGGCACGACTAGGAGGAAGGTCAGGGCGGTGCCTCCCAAGCCAATGTACACAGCCTTCACGATATCCTGATAGTGATAGCCGACGTTGAATGCCAGAAGCTTTGAGAGTGCGATCAGCAGGCATAATTGATGAGCAAAGGGTGCACGCGGGTGGGCAGCCTTACCCCCGAAGCCGCCAGCAGCAGCGTGGCGAATCCCTCGGCGCGTCTTTGGCCGTCGAAGTCCTAGAGAAGCGGCGTCAGTGAGTCCTTGGCGGGCAGGCAAGGGGACGAGGGTAGGCCACTCACAATTTGACCATCCACCAAGTCGCGTGCCTTGTCGAGCAGCTCTTCGGCCATGGTGATGTGCGAGCCTGCTCGGGCGCGGACGCAGGATCTCGTTGACGTCTGGGTGTCGCTCGGTCGACGCTGGTGCGAGGATCGTTGCACTGGGCAGCGCACGAGACTTTGAGGAGGGATGCTCGGCAGTGGTGCGCGGCGTACGGGCTGACGGGTAGGCTGGCTGGAGCCGACGACTGGCGGCGATGACGAGCTGTCAACGATGTCGTGTTCGTGTCCACGAGCAGCCGGTCTGGCTGGCCAACGAGGCGCCTCGACTCGGTACAAGTCGAGGTACCTGCGCGGGGTGCCTTGGTGCTGCGGAACCCCAGGTACCTGGGGGTACCCTACTGTGCACGGCGGCAGCAGTGCCAGGTCGGGGGCAGTCCACTAAGGAAATGCCTACCTTACCTTAACTAAACGGGCCCGCCCAGACGGAGGCTGCCGTCGCGGCACCTGGCGCCCTGGAGACGTCGCCACTGGCTGGCCTGTCACAGGCCGTACGGAGCGCTGGCACAGTGGGGTTGCGTCCCTGGCACTGCCAGCAGCGGCCGCTCCGGGCCCAAAAGGTGGCGGCCGCTGGCGCGCCACGCAGATCGAGCGTCACGGCAAATGCTGGCTTGAGCCCATGTGCCTTCTGCAGCGAAATTTTCTCCTCCCCAAGTCCGCTAGCCACCAACCTTCTCAACTGGGAGCCGAACAAAATCTTTGGTCGCTTGCTCGCCTCGGATTTTGCAACTTTGACATTGACTCTCTCACCTTGGGCTGAAGAGCAGAACCGTCGACTCTCGCGTCCTTGCCCAAACCCTGTGGCTCGTCAACCGCCGCCTTCCGTCTGATACATCACATCACCGCCCGCTCAACTGAGGTACCCCCCACGCTTGTGCGATCCCGCAGGCACGCATCGCATCGCCGCGCCTCGCCTCGCCTCGTCGACCAAGGTAGACGCGTACCTACGAAGCATTCAAGTTGGCTCAACTCGCCGTCGCCGTCTTTGCCAGCCCTTCGCTTTTCGGCCCTGGCTTCTGGGTCTACAGCGGAGTCAACAAGAAGCCTCCATAACTGCCCTCCCTCGCCGAATAGCAAAGCCCGTCCCGTTACCATCTCCGGCACCCGACCGTTCGACTTCGCATCCTTCAGAGGATTGCAGCTTGGCTCCAACCTTCCGGTTTTGTATTCATCTAGCACTCGGCGCGCGTCTGCCGCGTCGGGTGCGCACCGCTACCACGGTTCGTGGGCCGATGATCGCCAATCTTGTCCAACTATGACCTTTCCTTGAGCCGTCGCTGTCAGTCCCGGCACCGCCAATAATCAATATATTCGCCGTCTCGATCCGCACCGAAATCGAACCAAGACACAATCCTGCGCACTGCATTTTGCGCAACTCGAAGCAGTCGACCCGTTTACAATGTCTGACCACGACGATGTCATGCCCGACACGGGCTATGACACCCCAGTGCCCGAGCTTGACAACCATCGCTACCCGCCAACTTCGTCTCCGCGGTCTGAGCGCCCTCGCAGAGGCACGTTTGATTCTCTGTACGGTGCCCGCCACATCGAACCTGATTCGAATACCCCCGCCATCCGCATCCGCGACTTTGAAGAGGCCGTCATCGACGAGGACGGCTTGGAGGTCCCTACTGTCATCCGCCACGGCCGCCGCCCTACCGTTGAAACGGCGAACGATGGAAGGTCTGTGTCTCCGCCGAACTCGGTCAAGGCCTTCGCCCAAGCCCGTCGGCGCGAGCGCGAAATGTCCTTTTCCGAGCCCAAGTGCGAGCATGAAGATGGAATTGGCCGAGCCATGTCAATCTCTAGCCGCCGTAGCCATCGAAGCAAGCCTCGTACGGTTGACAACGATCGTGAGAGCCTCCTGACCAACAAGGAGGCTGAAGAAGATGTCTGCTTCCCCCTTCAAGATGGCAACCGGAGCCATCACGAGCTCCGCATCGACTTTGACTACCTCGAAAGCTTCATCAACGATCAAAGAGTTGCGCAGGTCGATAGCCGGCAAGCCCCCTCGGCGCCCTTCGAAGACCTGCGGACTCAGCCCGCCGACATTCACCACACGCAGCTGGCTACCATTGATGGGGACATTGTCGAAATGCCGTCTGATGACTTCTTGTCCAACGAAAAGGTGACGACGGAAGCCACCGTCAAGCAAGCGCCTCATCTCGTCGACAACAATCGCTTCAGCTTCTTCTCCTCTGCGTGGGAGTCAACCATTCACGCCGCCGAGATGGGCGATCTTGTGCTACCAGGGGAGGACATCCGTGGTCTCTTTGAGCTGCCCAAGGATGAGGCTGATGGTGTCTGGTGGCTGAACGTCAACCGTGCCTCCAAGGAGGAAGTTCAAGGAATCTGCAAGGCATTTGGCGTCCACCCCTTGACGATTGAAGACATCATCACGCAGGAGGCTCGAGAGAAGATTGAGCTGTTCCCCGCCTACTACTTTGCTTGTTTCCGGTCATTCAACGTTGTCGAGGAGCCCGATGGCGTCGAGTACGAGCCCTTCAACATTTACGTGCTCGTCTTTCGGGAGGGCACCCTGAGCTTCAGCTTTGCGCCAAATTCGCACGCCTCGCAGGTTCGCAAGCGGATCACGGCCCTCAAGGAATATGTTTCTCTCAGCAGCGACTGGATATGCTACGCTCTAATGTAGGTCCTCACCCTCCCGCATCCCTGACTGACCAACCCTTCGCTGCGTCGCTCCTGGCTGACATACTTTTTTTTTTTTCGCAAACCGCAGTGACAACATTGTTGATTGCTTTGCGCCAGTCATCCGGACAATTGAGCTTGAGGCAGATGCCATTGAGGATGAGGTGTTCATCATGCGGCAGGATGACTCAAGCTCGTTTCTTCGGTCGATCGGGCGGGTGCGCAAGAACTGCATGGCCTTGTTGCGGCTACTGGGCGGCAAGGCCGATGTGCTGCGCGGGTTCACAAAACGCTGCAACGAGAACTATCAGGTCACACCGCACATGGACATCGGCATGTACCTTGGCGACATCCAGGATCACGTCGTGACCATGGCGACGAACCTGGGCCACTTCGAGAAGATGCTGTCCCGGGCCCACAGCAACTACCTGGCAACGCTGTCCATCAACAGCATCTCGCAAGGGACCGACACCAACCGTGTGCTGAGCAAGATAACGTTCCTCGCCTCGGTATTGGTGCCGCTGAACCTGGTGAGTGGCGTGTTTGGTATGAACGTGTCAGTGCCGTGGCAGGGCAGCGGCCACCTGGAGCCGTTCTTTGGCATTATCGGCTTCATGGTTCTCATCTGCTCATTGATCCTGGGCTGGGCGCGGTGGAAGCGCTACATCTGATCGGTTGGGCTTTTCGTATCCACATGACGTCTAAAACAGGAGTCTCGTATATATCGGCATCTAACCAGCCATCGGCTTCGGAAGGGCGGCCAGTTGCATATAGTACGTGTCCATGGCAGGGAGTCGGCATTGCAGTAGTAAGGTACTTGATGTCTGCTTTGATAGATTTGAGCAATACAGGTAATATCGAAAAACTTGCTTGTTGTTCGTCTGGGAACAAGAAACACTGCGCGCAGTGTCTGTGTTCTGAAAGTCAGCCGTCGTATCAGTGATGCGAACTTGGAGTTGGTACGAGTGCAGCCAAGTGGGGCCTAGGTGCAGGCCCTGCGCTCCTATTCGCTCTGCGACAAGACTTGTCCACTGCAAAGCTCTCCGACCGCAGAATCCATCACCACTTGCCCAACCGCGGCCGCCTTGAAGGGAAGAAAAAACAAGCATCCGTCGCCAGCAAACCCGTCGTCGTCCCACGCCTTGCCCAACATGAACGCCGCACAGACTGGCGTCGATAACCTCGATCTCGACAAGCTCAACGACAAGGACAAGACAGAGCTGCGCCAGTTCCTTGCCAACGAGCAGCAGCGCTCGCAGATTCAGTCCCGTGAGTCCCGCGCCGAAACCTCTCTCCCTGCCTGGCTCCGTCGATGCCGTCGTCGAGGCCTACCGTGCCTTGGCGACTGGTCTGGGGCTTTGCGCCTCGTCTCACTGCTCCTCACCATCCTGCTGTTGACTGCCTCGTGCCGCAATGCTCGCAATCTTCCTGAAATCCCCTCCTTCATCTGCCCACACCCTCGCCGCTCTTCGCCACTGCAGTCCCCCCTTCGGCTCCGCTGACAGGCGTTTTCTTCTTCAGAGACACACAACTTGACGCAAATCTGCTGGAAGAAGTGCGTGACCGGCAGC
This sequence comes from Tolypocladium album, assembly GCA_024341135.1. Lineage (NCBI taxonomy): Eukaryota > Fungi > Ascomycota > Sordariomycetes > Hypocreales > Ophiocordycipitaceae > Tolypocladium > Tolypocladium album. The sequence continues at coordinate 153,806 of JALHCF010000168.1, read as the reverse complement.
ATCAAGGGTGCCAAGCTCGACCGGACCGAAGAGGGCTGCCTCGCCAACTGCGTCGACCGATTCCTCGACGTCAACTTTCTGACCATGAAGCACCTCAACAACATGCGGTCGTGAGCTGCAACAAGACAATCGACCTTGTACGATAGATGCATCTTTCTCGAAAGACGGCAGGAGTTGTGAGACACAGGATACATATAAGAAGGGCTCCGTAATGTATTCGGGCTCGTTGTATTTAAATGTGAAATTGAATGGACAGACCAAAAGTTCATATGATTCGAGATCGGTCATCTAAAACTAAATGGGTGGTCACCTCCCGCTGCGCGATACATGTCGGGTTACACTTAGGATCACATCAGGACTTCCGGGACAATTTACGGCACCGATATAGGGTCATCATCGATCCGCTTGCGAGGTCGAGAACGGTCTTTGTCTTTGACTTCTCATCATCCATTTGCATTGTAAATGACCAGCTTTAGTGCGCCTTTTTCCCGATGCCCATGCTTTGCATGCAAGACCAGACCAGACCAACCCGTACGAACGAAAAAATGACCTCTGCAACCTTGTGTAATTTCTTTACACCAGGGACAGCTTGTTGGCGGCAATGTCCAGAGCATCGACGTCGGGGGTCAGGCGGGCGTAGGCCTTCTTGGAGCCGTCAGGGCTGCGGGACGTGTTAGCGATCGCTGAGACGGTGACTGACAAGCTCAGGTGACACATACCGGATGAGGGTGTTGATCTTGACAGTGTCGATGTCATACAGCTTCTTGAGAGCCTGCTTGATCTGGGCCTTGTTGGCCTTGACATCGACGATGAAGACCAGGGTGTTGTTCTCCTCCATCTTCTTCATGGCGCTCTCGGTGTTGAGAGGGTGGATGACGACCTTGTGCTCATCGAGGCGAGGCAGGTGAGGGATCGACTTCCGGGGGTACTTGGGCGCGCGGGAGACGACCAGGGTCTTGGGGCGGTGGAAAGAGGTGCTCAACCGGACCTTGCGCTGCTTGTGGGAGTTGGACTGCGAAGAGACTCGTTCAGCGACGTGACGGCGAGGGTGGCGGGGGGAAGCGAGGCAAACTTACGCCCTTGAGAGCAGCCTTGGCAGCAGCATTGGCCTGCTTGGTGCCCTTGGGGGCGGCTATAGAAGAAAGCGCATCAGCAATCGCTCTTTTTCAGAACTCGCAAAATCTGCTGCTGCATGATGCGGAGGACCAAAGCCGGAACAAGTATATTGTTGTCGTTCGGTGGTCGATCGCATTTTTGCCACAGCGGACTTTCCAGCTTCTCTTCTTCATCCCGTACCTTTCTTGGTGTCCTTGCCGGCGGCCATTGTGTCGGAGTCGTCTGCACACGGGGTTGTGGTGGTGCCTGGGAGTTTGTCGATGTCGAAACCGGGAAGCACTGGCGCAGCTGGAAATGGATTTTAGGTGCTGTGGGCGAAATTTCAGCTTAGGGTTGCGGGGGTCCCCCCCCACTCTGGAAACCATGGGCGGATATGATTGGCGATCTGTATCATGTGACTCTACACGTGACACTTCAATACCAAGATCAATACGAATACTTGGATGTTGATACAGAAGATCACGACAGCTTGCATTGGCCAAAACGATTGGGAGTCTATTCGCGGCCGGAATACGCTAGCTAGGGGAGGTACGCGTGCGTTCGACTTCTCTGAAAACTCCGCAGCGCGCCGGATGACAGTATAAATCCTGCAGCCGCCCTCATCCCATCAAGTCTTCCGCCATGCATTGACAGGACCTTGAGCTGTCCTGCACATATTGGCATTGACAGCTGCTGCGCGGTTCAGAGAGAGAGCCTGGTAGGATCTCTTATTCTACCCCGTCGGAGACGTGAGGCTGAATGGCAGCAGACCTCAGCAATACATCGCTTGCTTCAAATTTTGGGTCTCGCGTGTCTCGCCACTTATACTGGTCAGAATGGGGACCAAGAAGAAACAGCTTCTCAAAAGCCTTAAGACTGGCCGGCCCCCGACTGTCAAGTCAACTCGGTCCATGTCGCGCAAAGCCAGCCGGACCCTGATCAACAGCCACCATCAGTTGGAGAAGCGGCGGATCCAGGCGGCAGCCAAAGGTGATAAGGACGCCGAAGCAGTCATCTCTGCGGAACTTGCCTCTCTGGGCGGCCTGGACCTTTACCAGAAAGCCAGCCTTCAGGGTCAGAGTCTCGACCGCGGAGGCGACACGTCAAAACTTCTTCTCGAATGGCTCCCCGTTGCCGAGATGAAGGGGACGGGCAAAAAACACAGAATGCTCGAGGTCGGCTCCCTCAGCACCCGAAATGCTTGCTCCACCAGTGGCCTATTCGATATGGTGCACATCGACCTTAATAGCCAGGAGCCTGGCATCTTGCAACAAGACTTCATGGAGCGCCCGCTGCCGGAAACTGAGGCGGCCAAGTTCGACATCATATCACTGAGCCTGGTGCTCAACTTTGTCCCCGAGGCCGCAGGTCGAGGCCAGATGCTCTTGCGAACACTCGAGTTCCTACGGGATGACCCCGCTGGCCCGAAGGGTACGCCCAGCCTGCCATTTCCATCACTCTTTTTGGTCTTGCCCCGAAGCTGCATCACCAACTCGCGCTACTTTACACAGTCGAGATTAGATGCACTCATGTCGGCGCTCGGTTATGAGCTAGTCCAGGCAAAGTTGACACAAAAGCTGGCCTACAGCCTATGGAAAAGGGTCGGCGCCCGAGACTTGACCAGTATCGAGTTCGCCAAGAAGGAAGTCAACTCGGGCCGGACCAGAAACAACTTTGCCGTCATCTTGAAGAACCCTGCTTCCTAGCACGTCTGAGCGACGTAAAGAATACGTCCATACGGAGGAGTCATATTTTTTAAGGTCAGGAGACGGGCGTCTGTGCTCCCGAGCCAGCTCTTGGCCACTTTCCTGAGCTGTAGGTCTTCGATCCCGCTAGCTGCCAAGTCATTTACGGCAGCAAACGATGGAAGTGTACGACCTCAAGGCCCGATTCGCTCATGGCAGTAGCGTTCAAGATGGAAGGCAACATAACCAATGGGAGTGTGGATTTACTAACACTTGCTTCTAATGGTTCTTTCTCTTGGCGACGAGGAGGTGCCGACGGCCATTCGCTGACGATCGGTGAGGCGCCCTAAAGGTACCGATGCCCGCGGCATCTACGTTCGGACCTCTCTCAACTTCGAGGCCCAGCAACTCTTGGGGTCTGCTCCCCGCACTGCTCATCGCCTAAGTACCGGAAATCATACGGAGCATGGGATATTCACTCCTTGGGTAGATGGTCCAAGGCTACAAGAGACTCTCGGATTTTCCCTGCCGACTCGGGGCTGAAGTCGGCAATGGCGAGCCGGGACAGCTGGTTGTCCGGCGGCAAGGGGGCATTGCCAGGCCGCGTGACGGGGAGACTCCTCATGCCGGAAGCGAGGGCGGCGCTGACCTCTTTGAGGTTGTCGCTCAAGAAGAGCCAGCGTGCGGGGGCAATAGCCGGGTGACTGGACAGGATGGTGTCGTAGCTGGCAGTCTCTGTCTTGGGGCCAGCATTGGTGGTGTCGAACCATGCCGAAATGAGCGGCGCGAGATCCGAGGGCTGGGCGGTGGTGTGGGCAAAGAATAGCTTCTGCGCGGGAACAGAGCCGGACGAATAGATGATGACCCTGATCCCCCCAGCATGAGCAGCGGTGATGAGGGGTGCCACGTCGGGGAAGATGGGAGCCTTGAGTTCGCCAGAGTCGTAGCCCTGCTGCCACAGGTGACCCTGAAGCGCCTTCAGGTAGGGGGCCTTGACGTCTCGCGCGACTAGGTCGCGGACATGGGCACTGAAGGCGGCACGATCATTGCGATACTCTTCCGGAAACGCATCGCGATAGGGGCCGAAGCTGGGGCTGTCCCAGTGGCTGTCAAGATGCCGCGGGAGCGCGTCAAGCGCGTACGGAAACTGTCAGGAGGTCAGCCAGCGTCTTGCACGAGCGGCTGCGCAGCAACGGCCCGTGTGCGAGCTGCAGAGCCCATCGGGCACTACGGGGACCGGTCGTAGGGTGGTCGGGTAGAGACGCAGCGCTCCTGTCACGCATCACACCGGGCGAGTGCCGGCTACGACGCTGGCTGCCCAGCACCGACAAATGGGAGGAGGGTGGCAAGACGACGCCGGCATTCGACGGATGAGGCCACTCGAAATGGGCTCACTCACCAGTACATCGTGGACGAACGAGATGGGACAGACGGTACCCTCTGGATGAACGCCACATGGTCAGGAGGCTTGCCAAGCAGTCAGGGAACCAGGCGGCGAACCGAACCGATTCGGGTCGATTCGATTCGAATATGCACATACCAATATCGAGGACGATCACGTCGAAGCCGGCAAAGCCAGCCGGTGCCACTGCCGCGGTCGCCATGGTGGAAGAAGGTCCCGTTCCGGCGATGCGTGGACGGACCAATCCGGACTGGTGTATCGGAGATGGACAATGTGGTTAGGAGGAGCGGTGAAGACTATCCCGTCCGGGGCACGGCGATGAAGAAAATTTCTTGGGTTTTCCTTGCACCGCTTCCGTGCTTGCTGTCGCGTCGCGTCGACTCTCGTCTGGTCGGCCTGTGCTGCTGAGCTCGCTGGGATTTTTTGACGCCGGGCCCTCGTCGTTGGGTTTAGCGGCCGACCAGCGCAGATGCAGGCGTGCTCAAGTGGGCTGCGCGGTTGGGCTGGTGGCGCCAATTCCGGTATAGGGCATCGGCTTAGTCGAGGGTTCCTCGCGCGCGCAGAGGCGGTCAGGGTCGTGGTGCGAGCAGACGATGGCTCTCTGCGAGGAACAGGAGACGTCGACAGGCACAAGGGACGTTGCCGCCCAAAGCAGACGGCGCTAATGCGGCGGTGGCGTGGCCCTCTGCAGCTCACCACGGGGGCGTGAAGCTGGAGCAGAGCATCAGGGTGGACGAGAGCTCAAAAAGACGCAGCGGTGTGAGCCCAGATGGCATACTCCAGCGACGAGTCCGTGTCAGGGTTCGAGCGCCGTTACAGCGACGACGATGGTCTTCGCTGCCCGCACCACGCGCTGCATGCCGCAAGCGTGGCCGCACTGACGCCTGGCTTGCACGAAGGCGGCAAAGCATCAACGGATTCGCGCAGCCACCCAAGACGAGGCCTCGACGCCGCCACCATCGGCCAATCAAGCGTGCATCTGAGATATACCTGAGCTTGCAAGAGGTCCAGAGCCGACCTGCGATACCTCTTTGCCTGCACCATCGTATACTCCATACGGGGTGGTCCACCCGCCCGTTAATCGATACTCATGCACGCGCAGCGATAGGCTGTCGTCGCATGTGAATTGTGATGCAACACGTTGTTTTGATGCCCGAAGCTGCAGCCACCGCATCGCGAGTCCAAGTGGGCAGACCATCTGATTGTTGCGTATGCCAGCGTTCCCTGCCTTAATACGGGTATACCATATCGGTTCGATTTTGCGGTCTGCTTCGTGCAAGAGTGCTCCGCAAGTGAACGTATCACCGACAAAGACGCCGACCGGGCAACTATGACGGCAATCCAGCGGTTTCAAGCGTTGACAACAGACGAGCATCGTCGACCGCCAAGGCGAGAATGGATGCCTTTCGAGATAGGCCACAGAGTCAACCGGAGGGTACTGTACCGTAGCGTTGTCGTCTCACAGCAACATGGAATGGCTTCAATCGAATTCCTTGCCAACCGCGGGTCTGCAGCTCGAGCCCGTGACCAGTGGCCGGCGAGCAGACCCGTTCAGCATTCGCTTCGATCGCGATATACATACTCCCATTGACTCCATACAGTAAGGGACTGTATACTCGGTTCACCTACGGAGTACGCAGTAAATTACAGCGTCAGGAGAGGCCACACTTCCCCCTCTTGATGAAACGCACGGTGTGGCGACGCGATCAGGACTGTACGGCAGTGCCAACTGTCACGCACCAATAGCACTCAGCACAGTGTCCAGGAGTGCAGGGCCTCGCCTCGTTGGCATGCTTCTGCCCGTATCTCACGTCACGGCGTGGTATCCACCCGACCGTACTCGTACATGCCAGAAACCCTGCACGCATGCGCAGCCAGCGCCAAGCTCTATCAACCGGCATGGACAGACGCAGCCGAGCAAGCGGTGCGTTCCATCGAGTCCAATCGAAGCCCCCGTCCGGGTCCCAGGCTGAGACAAGCCAGACGCTCGCACCGGGCGGCGTCCGATGATTGCAGTGCTTTCGCACGGTGCCGCAGCGGCAGCAACGTGCGCTGCGCGAGAGCGTTGACAAACAAACGGTCACCACGGCCACGATGGCATCATTCCAAGCTTCAATTGCTGCGTCGAACCCAGGCGATATCGGCACTCTGGGCGTCGGCACGAGGAGTCACACCTCTGCCGTGTGCTTGGCTTGCCATGACTCTTTGCTGGCGACCCCAACAAAAAGATACAGTCGGCAACGCTCGCCCTCCCTTCGGGCCAGCGCTCGCGGAGACACACGCCACCGAAGCCGTCGCCTCCGCGTGCAGGCTTGCGCCCTCGCACTGGTGGCGCTGCTCGCGTCCAGCTCGCTCGCAACGCACTTGGGCCGACTTGGATGGGGGGAAGGTTGGCGACGATACGAGTCCGCCCTCGGGGTACGCTCTCGCTAGCTCCCTCGCCGGCGCCGAGCTAGGCAGCGGTGTACCCCAGGTTTTCGTACCGGCCGCGTAAACGTTATCAGCCATGGCTGGGAGTCTATCAAGCGGTGTCGGGGAGTCCGCTGGCACCGTTGTATACCGTACGATGTGAGCGCAACGGCACTGTAGGGTCACGCTGGCCGCTCATCATTTCGTCGCCTGTGGAGACGCCGCTCGGCCGCTGCCAACCAGCCCCAAGACCGTACTCGTCGCTGTACGTGGCATCATTGGCCCCCTCTTCCACGGCGGCCCCCAGCCCAGCGACGCTGCACGGTGCGCGTGGGAACTGGCGCAACCTGTTTGAGAGGTACCTGGCCTCCTGCAGGCGTCGCCCGCAAGCAGCGCGGGCTTCTCTAGCAGCTCTCGAGGGGCCAAGGCGCTTGCGACACCGTCGGCACCCGCGGCTCCTGAGTGCGTCCTGACCACGCGGTGGCCCAGACATTGTATAGGTACGAGTCCTCGCACTGTCAGGGGTACTGTTGCTCCACCGCCGCGAAGGAGTCGCCCGGGAAGGCATGGGCAGACAGTAACGGTGTGGCACCGCAGCACCGTGTACGCCAGTCCCTCGTCCTTCGCTCCCCCGATAGCCAGTACGCCATCAGCCCACCCAGTGACACACACGCCCCCATCCCCCCCTTCCCGCATTCTACCTTGTTCCATCCCATCCCATCCGGTTCCCATCACCGCCATTCCCTTCCTCTCTTTCGTCAACCTTCCCTAGCCATCTCTCTCTCGTTCGTCCTTATTACCATCCCCTTACCGTTCCCTTCCATCTCCTTCCGCCCTCGCGCTCCTGCTTCCGTCACCTTTCTTCCCGTCAGTCAACGGCAAGGCCTTCTCTTCTCTCTCCACCTCGTCGACTCCGCCACCGGCCATCCTCCATCTAGCCGACTCGCTCGCCTGACTCACACCCGTCGGGCGCCCATCGAGAGAAAGAAGGACCCTTGATTGCCACCTCCGCCACCGTTACAGCAGGCCTCTGGTCTTCAAAGCGACTGTGCATTGCTGCGTCTTTGAAAAATCAAAACGTCGACTTGCTACTCGTCAATCAAGCACGCACGCCGTCCGCAAGCCACCGCTCCGATTGGCTTCAGGACCGACAGCGAATCCTCATTCGTCTCCCTTGCTGATAGCGACGAGTTGCCGCCCTCGGGGCCTTCGCGAGACTTAAGCCTGCCTTACATTGGGTCGTTGGGGTCATCCCCTTGCGACATCGTCAAAAGCGAGCTTCCGCGTGCCTCCTCCGAGCCGACTCATCGCCGTCATCCCTCACTTGGTGCGGCAGCCTAAGCTTTGAGCGAGCTTCGCTCTGCTCCCTCGGCCACCAGCTCGACTGGCCCGACAAGCCGCCGCTGCTCCTCCAAACTCGCCAACTCCTCTCGCTCCAAGCGCTCTGTCCACTCGGACAACCTCGCGGCTCCGCCCCACGCCGCCTCTGCTAGACTCTTGCGTCTGTCAGATTCACTCTTTCTTTCCACTATCGCATTTATCAAACGATGTCCATGTCACTATAACGATTATTCTCTCGTCTTCTCTGGTTTTTCGAGCCACCGGGCTCCACGCGTTCCAACACCTCGACGTTTCGAAACTCGACTTTTCTTTTGTTCGCAACCGCAAGCATACCGCAAATGAGCTGTTGATTCCGCTATAAACAACTTAGCATCCTCCGCTTCTGTTACATGTCTCAACGCTCCAACTTGTCAGACTATCTGTACATTTCAACCACCTGTCTTCACTCGCCATCGACACTTCCTTGAATTGGCTTCCTTGCTCACCTGGGACTGCACGCTCAAGTTGTTCAACCGTTAAAAGTTGCACCGCCTGTCAGTGTCAAGGGTTGTACTTTGTTCTTGGCGCAACAACGATTCCTACCAACAAATCCACCAAATCACCTGTACAATCACTTTCTTCGTTCCCTGTTCATCTGCACCACCTTTGTCTCTTTCTCTGCTACACCATGGACTGCATGAGGGACAAGTTTGTCGGCGGTGTCCTCCTCGACGGCCGCTTCCAGACCATCTCCCCTCTCAACCACGGATCTTTCGGCATGGTCTTCATGGCGCAGGACCTTCTGACCAACCAACCTGTGGCCATTAAGTGTCTCACCAAGAAATCAGCGCCCTGCGACGTCAATCATGAGTTTTCCGTCGATGACAAGTCCGAGGAGCTCGCGCTGCATAGCAGTCTTGGCTCTCACGCCAACATTGTCAACCTTCTCCACTCCTTCGAGACCGATGCCCACATCTATCTTGTCATGGAGTTTTGCTCGCAGGGCGATCTGTACGAGGCCATCCGACACGGTCACGGCCCGCTCCAGACGGACCATGTTCGCCAGTTCATGCTTGAGCTGGTTGACGCTGTCGAATACATCCACAGCAAGGGCGTGTACCACCGTGACATCAAGCCTGAGAACATTTTCCTCACCAAGGACGGAGCCATGAAGCTGGGTGATTTCGGACTCGCGACGACCGACAAGTGGTCATACGAGATGACCGTCGGCAGTGATCGCTACATGGCCCCGGAGCAGTTCGACTCGGCAGGTGCTGGATACTCGCCCGCCAACGCTGACATCTGGGCCATTGGCATCTGCCTGCTCAATATTCTCTTCTCGCGGAACCCCTTCACGACGCCGACCGAAGCCGATCCCCTGTTCCTGGATTTCTCTCGCGACAAGCAGAGTCTCTTTGACGTCTTCCCTGACATGTCGCAAGACACGTATGAGGTTATTGTTCAGTGCATGAACCTTGACCCGAAGAGACGATCCTTGGTCGGAGCACGAGAGGCTCTCCTTCGTGTTGTGAGTTTCACCACGGAAGATGAGAGTCTCGACGACTTCTGCGGCGCCGAGAAGGCAACAGTTGCGTCTGCCAATCGTGAACCTCTCCGCACGCCCTCCATCCAGAGCCCGCATGTCGACACCGGTGCCTTTCCATGGGCCAAGGCTTTGCACGCGAGCCCACATCGCCAGGGTCGCCAGCTCAGCGCCATCCCCGACGACGAGAGCTATTCTGAGGATCTCTTCTCCAAGTCTGGAGAGACTGCTGATTGGTGCTCGGCCAGCATCCAGACTCCATCGATGTCTTCCATGCTGGACTCCCAGCTGGGTGTGTCAATGAAGTCCTTCGCCATCAAGCAGCCATCTCGCTTTCCTCGGGTCTCGCCGGCCGCCGGCTCGTTGCCCATCACCATGGCGAAGCCACTTCCTCTGTCCATGTCGACGGTATTTGGTCGCAAGGACGCAGTTTCCAAGAGCTGGAGTGACATGTGGGACGAGGATGAGGAGGAGGAGGAGCGTGAACGAGAGATGCACGCTCGCCAGCAACTCAATTCGAGGACTTGGAGCCATGAAAGCGTGCAAGACAAGAAGAAGGACAAGGCAGAACCCGAAGCTGCGTCTCACGACATCAAGGGCGACGTCGACGATGACTTGGTTGCGGACGGGTTTTTCTTCCAGGAGTCGTCTCCATCTGCGAAAACCACCCCGCCTGCCACGCCGCGCTACTCACCACCGCCCAAGAGATTCAACTACGACAAGTGGGCTGTGCTGGGCGAGCGTCGCAGGGGTCAGAACTCGAGGCTGGACTCTGTGAAGTCGCCAAGCTTCAAACCTCACCATCATTTTTCTATTGGATATAAATCTCACGAAGCGGGCGTTTTGGATCATTTTTACATCAACGAAAACTTAAACAATACCAACAACAACGAAAATCACAATAACAACATCAACACGAGCAAGACTTGGGGCAAAGATCGTGCCAAGGAATGCCCCTGGAACAAGGGGAGAGATTGGAATTGGCGCCGAGACAGGCGCACCGATCTCGGGGATATTGAGTGGGTTGGTGGGTGGTAGAGTGTAAAGCTCTACACCGCCAATCGTGGTTGAGACCCTCGCCGTAATTGTCGGTGCCCGGCAAGGCTGACGCTTGTGGTTATGGCCAAGACGCCTGTCTGCAACTCGCGTGTCTTTGAAGCTGCAGATGGGGCCAAACTACACCGGATTGGCTGCTATTGCATGCGGCTGCTACTGCTGGGCACTGGGAGGTTGATTTGGGCCTCAACTCGCTTTCTGAGTATCGGATAATTGCAGAGATAGTTAGAGAATACCAGAAGTTACCCACTCAACGCTATGCTCTTTCATCTTGCTGTGACTGTTGTTAGCCTGGCCTGACGTTTACACTGCGTGCTGGGCGGCTGCGAAGTTGGCGAATTGAGTTTGGCTTCATACATGTACCATGGGCTAATTAATGCTGGAACTGCCAAGCGTTCACGGCCGACGGGAACCTTCTCCCCTAAGGTGTTTGTACGTTGGTACTCGCGTGATGATTGACATGAAACAGCTCGACGGGCGCCTCTCGGGCTGCACAATCGAATTGGCGATGGAATGACGACGGCTGTCGGACGAGGATGCGAGGTGACGACAGAGATGCGGACAAAGGATCCAAGATACATCGGCGTACATGTGATCACCCGAAGCACGAGCGGCACCTGGGCGACAGTCACTCATGGCAGGGAGCGCCAAACTTCACAGGGCGCTGATCAATGACGCTGCACGCAACATCCGAGTTCAATGTAACCTTCCTGGTCTTCCACGTCCGTGGCAGGTGAATTCATCGCAGCAAAATGCCTCAGCCAACAACAGTAAGCGCAAAACCACCCACGCCTGACAATGCTCACCAAGTACAGAAAAGACCCCGAGATGGAATCCTCCTCGGCGGTCACCCTCACACATGTAGACACACATATACATGCCCCCACCCGCATACTATGCAACGAGATGCTTTGGCAGAAAGGTCCATACGGTGCCCACCAAACCCATCACGGAAAACAAGGCCAAAAGGAACCCGGAAACGGCACGCTCCCGCACAGAAACGTCCTTCCAGTAGAGCTTCAGGTAAAACAGGATGGGTAGAATGATGGAGATGAGCGAGCAAAGGGCCGCTCCCAAGAAGGCGCACACAGAGTCGAAGGCGGGGAACAGGATGGATATTCCCAGCAGGACCAAGACAACGAACACGCGGACGGCGGCCCGGAGACAAGCCTCGGCAAGAATCGATCGGCGACTTGCAGAAGCCGAGGACTGGCTGTGATGGGAGCGATGATCGCGATGCAGCCCGCAGATGACGTCGACAGTCGTTATGAGGGGCCGCGCGTTGAGGGGGATCTTGGTCAGCGGGATGATGGCGATGAAGATGCACATGAGGATGGTCAGCGCCTGGGGGTATCCGGCAGTCTTGAGGATGTTGGAGGTGATGGCCTCTCGGATGCCATCACCAAACATCAGGATGCCGATGACGGCCAGGCACATGTCCAGGACGTACTAAGGCGACAAGCACCGTCGTCAGCCCGTGCCGGCTAGTAGGACCGCAAGCTTGGCAATGAGTATTGAACTTACGGAAAAGGAAAATGTCACATTCACGCCCGTTCCCCACTTATGAGGATGTCGCATGTCTCGATAGATCTGTAGGTACCCGAGTTAGCGGCGCCGACACGCTGAGTTGCGATCCTGTCCGTACCGAGGGAAAGACGGAATGGGCCCCCCAAGGGCTGGCTATGAGACCATACGCAAGAGGCACAGACAACCAGTTGGTAGGGAGAAGGTGGGTAACGGCGGGCTCCCATAGCGAGCCAGGTCTGTGCTCCTTGACGAGGCCGTCCAGCACGACGATGCAGACAACTAGACGGTCATTCAGTCAGTGCCTCGAGCTTGGCGAAAAGCTTCGCAATGGGCCAACTCACTGCAGAAAGTAGAGAAGATGCCGACGACGCTGGTGTAGCTCAGCCACCGGAGCGGCATGGCATTCAAAGCCAGGATGAAGGCCGCGCAGACACACTTCCAAACATTGACAGTGGCGAGGCCCGGGAGCAGGAGGTCGAGCGAGTCGGCGAAGAGGATGACGAGAGCGACGCAAGCCGCGATGAGCTCGAGGAAGAACAGGGCCGAGACGACGACGCGCGCCCGCGCGCCAAAGGAGACGTACGCGAGGTCCGAGTAGGTGATGAGGCTGGCGTCAAACTCCATGCACTTGCCCAGGAGCCTGCCTGTGTGGGCCGTGACGGCCGCCGTCAGCGTCATGAGCACGAGGCCAATGATCCAGCCGCTCATCCTGAAGGCCAGGGGCAGGCTGAGCAACCCGACGCCGATGATGGCATTGATGGAGTTGAAGATGGACTGGGGCAGGGTGCTCTGGCCCTCGACGGTCAAGAGGATCTTGTCCCCCTGCTTGACCTCCTTTACGAGGATAGGCTGCTCCTCGCCGAGGGCGGCATCGTCCTCGTCGGCGGCGGCAGCCTCGTCGCCCTCGCCGTCGTGGATCTTCCACCCGCTGCCGTGGCTGAAGGAGGACCGCGACCGCACGGTGCCCATTGTGCCGTAGTGCGAGCTGCGGAAGGACCCGTAGCTCCCAATCACGGACGGGGCGGCAAGATGCGGAGGGACAGCAAATATGCTGGACCGACCCGAGGGAGAGCCCCCCAGCAAGGCGCCGGAAGCCATCTCTTCGTCAAAGGCCTTGCTCTCGCGGTCCCTGAAGTCATCCCGAGAGGAGCTCCTCCGGACCGAGTCAGCGCCGGCGCTCGGCTCCCCGCCCTGGGGAGGAGTGAGGTCGAGATGCTGCCTGAGGAGGCTCGTGTGCGGAACCTGGCCGTCGACGGGGCTCCGGCCGTACTGGATGGGGTCGAAGCTGGGGCCGGCCTCGTTCTGCGGTTCGGGGGCGAGGATCAGGCTCGGGCGTCGAGGGATGACCTCGGCGAAGTTGGCGGCGCGCTGCCAGCTGCGGGCGAAGGACCTGATGCTGTTGACGCCCCCAATGTCGGCCATGGCGGCGAGGCGGTTGGTGACGGAGGACCTGGGTGGTGACGGCGTCAGGCTTCGGAACTTGGTCGCAGAGAGACGCATGCGCGCGCGCGAAACGAGCGTGCTGGGCTTACCGTCTGCGTTCTTGGTTCCGGAAGAGGCGACGGCCATTGGCCCCATCACCGTTGTAGTTGCCGTCGTCTTCGTCGTCGTCGTCGAGCAGTGCTTGCTCCTCGGCCAGCACGCTCGACGTGAGGCTGCCCGACGGCGACGGGCGCCCCTCGTACTCGTCCCATGAGGTGGGATTCCGTGGCGCCGCCGCCATTTGAGGGACTTTGTCGAGCAGAAGCCAAGAATGAAGAGGGGACCAAAGGAGGAGAGACGGGGGAGGAGGGAGTCGGCGGCGAAGCGTTGGTGGCGGCGGCAAGAAAGCGACTCCCGACTGCGTCTTCGTCTGTATCTGCCCACAGGTCCAGGACGCGATGGGAGTTGGCAGGAGAACCGCCAGCAGGAGACAACGTTCCTTGCCCAAGCAATGTCCCAGACCGAGCTGGACGAGACGCGATGGGCCGAGCTGTTCGAGGTCGTGTGGGGGCGCTGGACGAGGTCGGGGATGTCTCCGCTAGCTAGCTTAGCGGGCCTACTGCAACGGGCTAAGGAGCTCACGCGCTCCAGATTCCATCTGCCGTCCCGAACTCAGACCCAATGAGCGGGTTTGCGAGCACGGGCACTGCGATTATCGCGGCTCCGTCGCCGTATGCTTCGCGCGTTGCGCCTGGCTCGCGTGTCGCGTGCGGCGTCCGACAGGCAGAGGACTCGCATCAACGCTGCAAGCCACGGCCGTCACTCCTCTCTCCGCCTTATCTCCCAAGCGTCAGGGTGCATGATAGCAGCGCCTCGCGACCCGCTGCAGCTCATCAGCAGGATCGCGCCCCAATCGCGCGCCCCACTGTCTGCGTCTTGCGCCTCCGGGTCCTAGCGAGCGCAGGACGATCGCGAGCGGCGCAGAAGGCGGTGGATGGCCTCTCAGTCATCAATTCCTACCCGGAGCCATGGGTTCGGAAAATGGTGCCAATGAATCGCACTTTGGCGTCGCAATAATCAATGGTACTGGTACTCCGTAGAGAGCAACGGCTTTACAAGGAGAACGCACATGTGAGCCCCGCGCGGGCTGTACATGCGCCTTATCTTATCGGAGGCAGGCATTTCCTAGCTCGCACTCGTACCTCACTTTTAAAACATTGGCAGCCAGCACCATACCGTCGACCCGAGGATGCACTTTGTCCGCGCAATGCGCCGCCATCTTCGATAACTCGCTTAGCAGGACGCGATGCTCTGAAGAGGCGCCAGCCTCGTCGATCAGTCATGCGCCAGACCGCCTCCTCCCATCCCGATCCCAGACCGCGAGCGGCATCAGCGCCATCATGACCGCCTCTTACTCTCCCGCCGGCGACTCCCTCTCCGCTCTCCTCCCGCTGCTCCACGCCTTCAATCACCGCCACCGCAACCAGCATCGCGCCTCCCACTGGTGGTCTTCCTTCGGCATCCTGCGCCGCGCCCTCCAGGCCCTCGCCGACGACATACTCCAGCCGAAGCCGAGGCCGCGGCCCTCGCCTGGGGATGCAAACCCACGGCGCCGAGATGACGTCGTCGTCGCGCGCGCGCTCTGGCTGAGGAACCATGTCGTTCCACGTGCATACGTGTGAGACACCCACCCATTGCTATATTGTGCTGGTGGGGGATTGAAGGCTGACGTGACACCTTCTCCTGCAGTGCCTTCACCCAGCTCGCCGCCGATAACCAACACGCCCCGCTGGGCCTCATGCTGCTCGCCGTCCTTGGGCGCACCAACACTATCCTCGCCGACCTCGCCCCTTCCGAACCACCTCCGACACATCAACCCAGCCCGGTCGAGCAGCCGTTGGAGTCAGTACAGTCTCATGCGCCTTTGACCGCCGAGTCTTGTCCTGATCGTGGTGTCGCCATTTCCCGACAAGACATTCGGCCCAACGGCGATGCATCGCCGGCTCCCATATCCAGCTCGCGAAAGCGTCCACCCGAAGAAGTGCTCCAGCACGGCCAGTCGAAAAAGACGAGCGGAGGCGGAGACACAAAGGCCAAAGACAAGCAGAAGAAAAAGAAGAAAAAGAAGGAAGGCCAGGATGCACTTTCCAGTCTCTTCGGCTCCCTGAACTGATAGCACATGCCCGCTCCTTGAATCGGCATGCCGAAATGACACATGGCACTTTTGAACCTTCAGATAATCATTATCAAAGACAGACAACTACAATAAAATGCGAATCGCCGTGGATCCCACGCACGACCCCTCTCGTACCGTATAAGTATAAATTGGCTGTTCTCCTTCCCGCCCATACGCCCAGTGTTTTCCCTTTGCCGGATTGGCACTGTAGCAGAGTCCCGTCCCAAGAAACAAACAGCCCCTTGGCTACCCGTTCCCTCCTGCTCCCCACCCCCAAATCCGGCGGCTGTTCCACTAACCGCGGTTGGCGTGTAAAAATTCAGAATCGCAATTGGTATACAGCCTCGTCTGACTAGTACGGGCGGTAGGACCAAATGCGAGCCTTCATGTCGCCAGATCCCGTCGCGAAGTATCCACCCTGGGGGCTGGGTGCCACGGAGATGACCGAGTTCTTATGTCCTTGAAGCATCAGCTGCGTGGTGCCCGTCCGAGGATCCCAGAATTGGACTCCGCGATCCTTGGATCCCGACAGAACCCAGTTGGCATCGGGCGTCAGAGCAACCGAAAGGACGAAGTCCCGATGGCCTTCGAACGTCTTCACGCACTTTCCACCCTTAGGACCGGCGTTGCCGCCGCCACGCGGAGAACTCAGCTCCCACATCTTGATCGTTCGGTCCAGACTGCCGCTCACGAGGTCCTTGCCGTTGGGGGAGAAGGCCACCGAGTAGACCGAATCCTTGTGGCCGTCGGGGCCCTCGAGGCGCTCGACGAGGAATCCCGAGTGGATGTCCCAGACACGGACGCTCTTGTCGAGGGAACCGGCCGCCACGTACTGCGTGTCAGGGGAGATGGCCACGGTGGTAACGCCGTCCTCAATCGTCAGCGTCAGAGTGTTGGTGCCCTGCTCAATGTCCCACAGCCGCACCGTTCGGTCGCCACTACCGGAGGCAATGGTTCGGCCATCACGGGCAAAGTCCAGCGAGTAGATGTCCTGCTCATGACCAGCAAAATGATTGCGGATGGTCCTGGTTGTAATGTCCCACACCTGCGCTCACGAGTCAGCCATATTTAGCCTGATAATGCTCAGCAGAGGAGCTGGACTTACCCGAATCAACTTGTCCTCGGCACCGGTAGCCAGGTATCGGCCGTCGGGGCTGAAGCAGACGCTTCGAATGTACAGGTCGGCGGTCATGTCCCCTGCGTTGTGATCCTCCAACACGCAGACCTTCTCGCCGGTCTGGACGTCGAAAATCTGGGCGGACCTGTTGCAGCCTGTAGCGACATACTTGCCGTCGTGGCTGAACCTTACGCAGCACACGACACTCTCGTGGGTGAGGGAGTGAACGAGGTCCACATCGAGAACGCGCTGAACCTGGGGGTTGAAGATGGCGTACCAGTCCGTGCCCGTCTTCTTATTGTGCGGTGCAACCGCCTCAACCTCGAGGTCGCCGAGAGAATTGCCGACAGGTGGCGGCGCTCGAGGGCCGCCCATGCGCGCGTGATCCGGCGTCGGGTGGCTGACTTGGGGCGACTGAGCATTCCCCGGATAGGGGACGGGGGTGTTGATCTGGGGCGTGGCGGGGCCGACAGCGTTCGGGGGTCGGCCGACACCTCGCCTGCCTGGGCCAGGCGATGCGGTGCTCTGCGGCGGCTGAGGGCCCATGCCGTTGGAGACAGGACCCTGCGGGTAGCCTTGATGGTAGGGAGGCTGCTGGGCATTAGGATGCGGCGGTGGGACGGGGAGCCCCGGTGGGCCCGGAGCCATCTGATGCTGAGGTCCTACCTGTTGCTCCTGGGGCGGAGGCTGCTGCTGAGGCGGAGCGAGCCCGGCCTGATTGCCGCCTGCCATGATGCCGCTGAAGAGGCCATTGCCTGGGGCGATGGACGGAGGCTGTTGAGAAGGGCCGGCATGCTGGGGCGGACCAGGCATGGCCGACGGCGGGGCGCCTTTCCGAGCCGCCTCAAGCTGATGCCGAAGCATGCTAATCTCTTCCTCGTATCTAAGAGGGAAAGCTCCGGTCAGCGACCTCTGATACCAGAGTCAGGCACCGAAAAGACGGTTTGACTCACTTTTGCTTTAGCGTCATATGGGTCTGCTCCATGGCATAGACCTTTTCCCTGACCAGCTGCATCTCGCTGACTTGCGCCGAGACTAACGCAACGTTATTAGCTGGCTCGTCCCTGGAATTGCTCGCAGCCGGGTGGAGGCAGGAGGTGGGGGGCAGAATGGAAAGCAAGCGTACTCTGGTGCTCAAACCCTTCGGTCTGGCGCAGTTGCGTCTCGAACTCGGCCCTGATCTGATCGAGGAGCTCGTTGAGGCGCGCAGAATTGCCCGGGGGGACGCCCCCCCCCATGCCGCGATGCGAGTACATGGACATTCTTGTTGATCACGACCACGTGGACAAGACAGGTGTGGCGCCGTCGAAATGAGGGTTTTGTCTCCCGTTTATATACTGCGGTCGCGGTCGCGAGTCGCAGGGAGGAGCAATCGGAGCTGATGACAACGGCTTCGTGGCCGGTTGCTCGCCTCAATGCGCGGATCGGGCTGCGGCGAGGTGGCGAGGGGGCTGGCGCGCGCCGGGAGACGCTGGCGCGGCAAGGTCGATCAGCCGACGGCGGCGGACGAGCAGAGCACGGTGCGGCAGCGACGGCGGCGGGATTACGGTGGCGGCGATGGCGGTCGTCGAGCAGACGGCGAAAGACGGAAGAGGGCGGAGGTGAATGCGATGGCGGTGTTGGGCGAGCGATTTGAGGTGATGGTGGAGTTGGTGGGAAAGGGGAGAAAAAAAAGGTGAAGAAGAGAAAGAACGATGGAGGATGGCAAGGCGCCGCTGGGGATGATGGGATAGTGGGTCTGGCCGTGGAAGCGCCTGCAGGCTTCTGTGGTCTGTGTCGCCTGAGACCAGGGAAGCAGCCGGGTTGGTGCAGGGGACACTGTCTAGGGGTGGGGTACGTTGCGTTGCTCGCCAGGCGAGCCGGGCCCAATTCTCTTGCGCGCCCAGGCCGCGACCGCCGCCTCGGAAGAGGAGTTGGGTGGGCGCTGCGGGTGTTCTGCAGTCGTGGCCTGGGACACGTACCGGGTACGAGCACTTCTGCGAGAACCCGTGCGTGTCGGCGGTAGGCGTGTCTCAAAGGGGTCCGCTGGCTTCGGCTGGGTCCTGATGGGGCGACGGGGAGGGGAAGCTTCAGGTTCTAGCGCGCTGGGGGAGGTGGGAGCTACTGCACCGTGGCTGCTTTCTGAACTTGGCTTGGCAAGGTACCTTAACCTTGCGTTGCCTCCGGCCCCGTACTCGGAGGCCATCGAACAGCAGGCCGCCGTGCTGTCTTCGAGACTTGCGATTACGGGTAGAGGGGGACACGAGGAAGACGGCGGACTGGCGCGGACAGCGCAGGGCGCGCGAGCCTAAGGTACCAAGTACCTTACCTCACCTCAATCTTCTGTCGAGCGAAGCCAGGTCACGGCTTCGGGGCTTCGTTACATACAGGGGCTAGCGACGCAGCTGGCAGCCTTCAGAGGCTCGAGAGGCACCTGCGGGGTGCTCTGTCGGCGCGTGCGTGCGCGTGTTGGAGGCGCTAGGGCAAGGCAAGGTACCTGCCATTAAATAAGGTCCCAAGCCAACCCAAGGTACAGCGTACAAGCGTACCTACGAGGGCACTACCCAAGGTTGCTGGCGTGCAGGGGGCGCGGGGCTTGCAGAACGAGTACCTAACGATGCAGCAATGCCACGGCAGCACAGGTAACCTACAACTGCAGCACGTTACGAGCAGTTGTGATGGATGGACATGGATCACTGCGAGGCAAGGCAGGTCGCCGGGCCGGGGATGGATCCACGGGTGGATGGGTGGGTGGATGGACGAGGCTCGGGGGGCTTGCAGGGTTGCAAAGGCTGAGGTAGCTGGACCCGCGCATGGCCTGTGCGCCTCATCGGCGTGTGTGGGGCTCCTTGTTTCCCCCGAAAGCCTCCAGCCCCATGCGTCCGGCCTCTCAAGACCATGCGCCGGGCTGGCATGGCATCATCAGCAAGTCGTCGATCGACGAGTGCGAGCATGCGAGTATCTATGGTATACAACTAGTTACTGGACGCGGACAGCATATTTCTTTCCATCTACGAGCACATGCACACTTCCTCTCTTGCACCCCTAAGCTGGGACGCTGGAGTAGATGGGCGGGCCAACACTGTATTGCCGCCGGTAGGAGACCGGTAGGCACCTGTTCCCCAGCGCCTGTGTGCTCGGCTACTTGCCGGCCGCTGCCATCGCGAAAAAGGAAGCATTGCGCCTTGAGTTGCCCATTTGCCACCGGGTCCGAACAACGACGCACCCAACCGATCACATTTCGTGCGTCGCCGGCTGGAGATTATTCGGTACCTTGTTTCACGCAGTGCACTGCCAAAAATGCTCGTGTGGCTGACGCCCCGGTCTCACTCGACTTGCGACCACCCACAGCGACACACCCAGCAACACACGCCCTGTAAACCAACGCCGCCAACCCAAACCAGCCGTCCCGGACAACGCTCACCCCTCTGGCACGCCCCCCCTTCTCTCCGAAAGCATCACCGGCGCGAACACCAGTGCCTTGGGGAGTGCCAGTCGGCTCAAGATGACCCTGCACAGCAGAGAGGCCTGCGCGACTGCAGCATGCGCTCCATCATGCAGGCCCCCACTCCCATGGAGAGCGAAATGTGGGTTGCGTTGCACGTCTTCACGCCCGAGAATATTACTAGCCGACATCCTCACCCATCTTCGGCTCGGGCAGCCCGGGTCGTAACTGTCTGGCAACTTCTCACAGGACCCACGTAGCACCTCATGAATCTTATCATTGCGCGAGCAGCAGATGCAAGATTCAATTGCTGACGAGGCACCGAGCTTGCAATATCGCCCTACCACACGCTGACGGCCTCGTATCGCTGGCAGCTTCAGGTGGGCGAACCGCGGGGGCGATTGTGGCGGATCAAGACTAAAACACTCGGAGCCATCTGAAGCCTAATAGACTTACGTTTAGTTTGGATCCCCAAGATCTCTTCAGGCGTGGAGCCTACCAGCACAGAAGCGTCTCACCGTGTCCGCCACCTCGAACCTTGGGGTGACGGCGTCAACTCGGCTACTTTAATGTTTCTGCGTCCCAGTGTTAGTTGGGCCCAGCCCAGGACAATACTTCTAAGATAGGGCCCCCCAGGTACCACCGAGGCCAACCTGAACTCAAGTCATGAACTGTGAACCCCGACGGCCCTACATGGACAACGACGAGTTCTTGCACCACGACCTTGCTCCGCAATGCGGGCAGCATCACCCCCCTAAGATGCTTCGGAGAGACGTTCCAAGAGACGGAGACTGCTTGGTGTGCGCAGGATGACACGGGTCTTGTGTGCTTTTGCCGGCTCGCCTCCCCTAGCTGTGGTGTTGCACGACAGATACTTGGTTGCTGGATATAATGATGCCTGCCTTGACGTGTGACACAAAACAGGGCCACGACCGTAGCCTCGAAGTACCATATGCAGTGGGAGCACTCCATCTGGCCTGCCACACGAAGATCCGAGGGTGAAACCCTGCCATGCTGCACGAGGTAACTTAACTGACAGACGTCAGCCTGTCACACTCCCATTGCGGTGGCAGAACCGCCATCGTCGACGGGACTGATGACGAGACATGACAGGAAGAGAAGGAATCTCTTGCAAGGAGGTGTTGTAGGGTACGGGGGATGTTGGCTGTGGTCTCCTTTCCCGGCCCGCCCTTCTAGAACCCGCAGATTGGCTCTCTCGCAGCCGAGCTGTTCCGTCCACCGCGATCCAAGGCGCTCGTGCCTTACCCATACCACCTTAGGCACACTCGTTAGCAGGCTCAAGGCGCTTTCCGCCGGTCCCTGACGGTACCCCAGTTTTCCCCTTGACGTCTAAATCCGAGGCGCGCCGACTCATACCTTATAAGTGCTCTGGCCCACTCTATCTTGAATTAATGCTGCCCGTCGCCACGCCGCCCGCCACCGAAACTTAAACGGCCGCCGCAAGGCAAAAAAATACAACGTCAGTCGCTTGTCCATCGCATCGCATCGCACCGTATCGCCTCGCAGAGCTCCCCAGGCTCGCGCCGACAACCAGCGCCATGGATATCGTGCTCGAGCTCACCGATACCTTCCTCGCCGACTACGCCTACGCGTACCTCTTCCCGGCGCAACCGGCACCCTATGACTTCCCCCACGCGACCGCCGCCAACGCCTCCGGGCAGACTTTCATGGCGTGGACCTGGAAGCCCGCGACCCAGTTCATCCAGATTGCGCCGTCGCAGGCTGCCTACAACACCTCGCTGCCTCGCGACAACGTGCTTCGCCAGCTCGCGACGCTGTTCTTCATTACGTGGTATGGCCAGCCCTCGAGACGCTCCCCAGTCTCCCACCAACTTCTCCCGCTGACCGTCTGCTCTCCGTAGGATCTTTGGCATCATCGTCTACTTCATCTTCGCGACCCTCTCCTACTTCCTGATCTTCGACAAGCGCACCCTTCACCACCCCAAGTTCATAAAGAACCAGATATGGCTCGAGATCAAGCAGGCCAACAAGTCGATGCCCTTCATGGCCGTCTGCACCGCGCCTCTGTTCCTTCTCGAGGTCCGCGGCTTCGGCAAGCTCTACGACACCACTGAGCAGGGCCCTGGCCTGTGGTACAACGTTCTGCAGTTCCCGCTCTTCCTGCTGTTCACCGACTTCTGCATCTACTGGATTCACCGGTGGCTTCATCACCCCCGGGTCTACAAGCACCTCCACAAGCCTCACCACAAGTGGATCATGCCGACGCCTTTTGCCAGCCATGCCTTCCACCCGCTCGACGGCTTCGCCCAGTCGCTACCCTACCACATCTTCCCCTTCATCTTTCCCCTGCAGAAGATGGCATACGTGTTGCTCTTCGTCTTTGTCAACTTCTGGTCCATCCTCATCCATGACGGCGAGTATCTTACCAACAACCCCGTCGTCAACGGCGCCGCCTGCCACTCGCTGCACCACTCTCGTTTCGAGGTCAACTATGGCCAGTTCTTCACCGCCTTTGACCGTCTTGGCGGCACCTACAAGATGCCCGAGGCCTGGATGTTTGAGAAGGAAAAGAAGATGTCCGAGGACAAGTGGAAGAAGGAGTCCGAGACGGTCGACCAGTTCGTCAAAGAGATTGAGGGCGCCGACGAGCGTACCTACGGTCCTGAACTGGCTGCCAAGAAGAAGAAATAAGGGATGCATCGTTTGCTCTGGCTAGGGTAGCTGATCTTTTTGATTCATTCAGGCTGGATGCAAGAGGCATGACAAATCATGCCAACGCTGTGGCCCAACTCATGGAGCTGACGCGCGCTTCCTTTTCGCGCGGCGGTTTTGTGAGAAGGCCATTTCCTGTATATAGCGTTCCAAACTACGGAGGCATTGGCCCACTTGTAAGTGGATGGACAGCGGCGTTGAGACGAGGTTACGGAAATGTCGAATGACCTGTATATTACATACCCAGTTGAGTTGAACACACTCGAGCCGGCCTCCATTCGCCGGCGTGATCTTAATACTAATACGCACTCCCAAACTCCTCGATACGTGTCTGCGCAACGCTCCAAAAGAAGCATGATGTCTTGATCATAAAGCGCTGCAACAATGACAAAAGCAAATGGGCTAGGCTAACTTAAGCAGTTTGCGTGAAAGAGCATGATAAAGTGGTGTCGGCGACGAGCCATTTCATCGTATAATGGAAGCTCAGAATTAAGAACAGAAAGGAAAAGTCGCCGTCAGTGGTGTTGTGTATGGGCGAGTGACGAACACGGCCCCAGGGAGGCCATCTCGAGTTCAAGAGAAGCTGACGAACTTGGGGTCTCTCGGCCGCCCATCTGGCCCGATGCCGTTTTGCTTGAAGCGGTTTTCCATGTACACCTTGCGCGCCTGATCGAACGTCATCCGCTTCCTCTTCATAATCTTGAGAACTTCGGCCTTGCCCGCATCGTCCAGCCCGGAGCGACTGTCGCCCGCCTCGACGTTGCTGCCCAAATCGAAGTTGCTACTGGAGAGACCCGCCTCAATATCGCCGGCGAAGCTGCTGGGGAGTCGCGAGTAGATGTAGCCTGCGCCAGGCAGGTGGAATTCGGGTACATGGTGGCGCCAGTAGGCCCTCGTGAAGAAGAGAGCCGTGGCAGTAACGATGAAGAACAAAGAGAGGCTGAAGAGGATGTATGCCATGGTAGCGGCGGGTCAAGGAGCGACGAGGTGGAGGAGATATGAAGGTGGTCGGGAAGCTCGGCCTGGTCCGATCTAGAAACGCGGCGGAATGGCTGTACGGCCGACTGTCAGACGTGGCAGGCGTCCGACGACGGTGACATGGCAGGCACCAAAACTGTGCAGTAAATGTCGTTCGCGATGATGGCGAGCGTGGCTACCGCCGCATCGGTTTTGCGCGAGACGGCGAAGGGAGACTGTGAAGCAGAGATGATGGCACGAGAAGCCGCGATGCGCTTACGTGGTGGTGGCCCCTGTTGCCGCAGTCGTGCTGGTACAGTGAGGTACCCATGGCTGCTTCGGTGCGTGGCAAGTACGAGCAGAAAGTACCTAGCTCCGTCCCCACTCCAGGACTGAGCCACAGGAGCGGCCGCGCCGCATTCAATTAACGGGAATAGGCACAACCCGAGACCTGCCGCCGTGGACTAACCATAATGCGGCAGTTAAGCGAGCCCACACTTTGCGATTCTCCTGGGACGTCAATTTCGAGGCCATCCCGACTTGGAGCTGCGAGAAACTTGTACGGCGTCGCGATTCACCGAACATCATCACAATGGCTTCCCCCGCGCTTCCTAACGTGTCTGCGGACCTGATCTGGGAGATCGTCCGTGAGTCAGACCGAAGATTGGGGAGTTGGTGAGACGAAATGCTGAACCGGGTGTGACAGGCAACAACAACTGCTTCCTCTCCAAGAGCAACACGGCTGGCGGTGTTCAGTTCTCCCGGGATCCCCTGAACCTGACCAACAAGAACAGCCGAAAGGTACGGCCCCGCGGACGAGTCGCTGGACTCAATCTCCCGTGCGAGGCCCGAAACTGACTTGAGCGACAGCATGCTGGTTTCGTCAACGACAAGGTACGATCGCCGACGGTGCCGAGCGCAACGAGGTCAGGAGACTAAAGATACGAAATACTAGGCCATCGGCGTTGTCGCCAACGAGAAGGGCGGCGTTACCGTGATCACCAAGAAGTCCGCCAACGCTACCCAGCCCGCCCAGGCTTTCAGCAAGACCACCTACGGCGGCAACAAGTCCAACCGAAAGTGAGTTGGGGGGAACGGAGCGCTTGCTTGAGACGGGTTTCATGAGACTGACTGTCGTGTGAACCAGGAGCTACAAGGCCGTTGCCAACCAGGCCGCCAAGTCCGGTTACCGCGGTGACCTGCGATCCGCCGCCGTCGAGCGCGTTTCTGCCATCCGCCGCACCCAGCTGCCCACCAAGGCCGAGCCCGAGCCCAAGCTGCGAGGCAAGAAGGCCAAGCAGGCCGCCGAGTCGTCCTAAGCGAGAGAAAACTTGGATAGGATGATGTGTCGGGGGTGTGTGCAACGGCAGCGTAGCGTTGCTGCTGTGCGCACCGGGATGGATGCACGTCTACTCGTTGATGACGAGGAGCACCGTGCAAGAGGTCTCTGGGTCACGGCTGGAGTTGGCATTTGATCTCTACAAAAATCATCGAGGAACCAAATTCGCGCCCAGTGAGGCGTAGTAATGGAAATTCTCTCAAAGAGCCACATGGCCGGCCACTCGTAGACTTTACCGTGTGATACCGTGCAGCCGCGATGCCACAGGCCTTTCCGTGACCCGGTGCAGAAATGCCGCTGAGATGCAGTCGAAGCAAGGGTGGCAGCGACTCGCTTCGCGACGAGGCGTAGCAAAGGATGCCCGGCCCACCGGCTCGGTAGTTGACCCGGCGTACTCGTAAGGGGCAGGTTCAGTGTTCAATTGAATCAAATTGTGATCAAATCTACCTACTTGTGCAGTGGCGAGAGCGTACATCAACCACTAGGTCTGTCCAAACGATGGAGCTGGTCACTGGCTGCCGATGACCGGCATGTGGGCGGCGCTTCGACCAATTCTTATGTACGGAGTACAACGTACAACTATGTGCCAAGTTGCGAATGCCGACCGGCTACTGCTCAAGGGCCAACTTCTTCTTCGAGCATGTCAGCCCGAACGGGACGGGCCCCATTTCGAAATCTGGCCGGAGCAGCGTTGCCCGCAGCCCGTGACGGCCCGTACGTCCGCAGAGCCTCGGGACGAAGCCGGCACGCCATCGTCACAAGCCGGCGCGGTGGTCGGAACATGACGGGCAGGTGTCTTTGCCGGTGGAGGGGGGGCTGCGACCATTGATTGCCTCCTGGCGCTCTCCCGCTGGTCCAGGCGAGATGCATGATGGAGGCAAGCGCGCGGATTGCTCCGACACGCACTTATCAAGGTTGGTCGATGGGCTCCAGGCGTGCAACGTATAGCGTTCCTGGTGCTGCGCCCAATTACCTACGCAGTGGTGTCATAAGCTCTCGCACGCGCCGGCACCGCGCACCGCAGCTGCTGCCAACTCTCCGATTGGCGGCGGCGGCGGTTCCTGCCCCGCCTTGGGTGCCCCTCCATGACAGGTGCGCGCGGGACGAGCAGCTGTAGCAACCAGGAGACCTCGCGCCCGTGTGAAACACCTCTTCCACGCTCTCCCTCCTCCCCTCTCCGCCTTCTGCTTCCTCGTCTTCCTCACTTCCCACAAGCAAGCCTGAACTCATCGGTCTGCTGAAGCATCACGTCGTCACCTCGTAGCGTCCTGCTTATCTCGTCGTTCTCGCTCAAGCAAAGCATCTCCCCTTCACCATGGTCAAAGCTGGTACGGCATGCCCCTCAACCCCGCACCCTTCCGTGCTGTGGTTGAGCTCCCCAATCTGACCTATTGCCGGGCTGGGCTGACTTTCTCTCGATGCAGTCGTTGCGGGTGCCTCTGGCGGCATTGGCCAGGTATGCACTGCCTGCTCACCTGGATTCTACTCTCTCAGGGTTTGATGAGACGGCTGACTGACTTTGTGCCCTGCCCACAGCCGTTGTCCCTGCTGCTCAAGACCAGCCCTCTCATCGATGAACTGGCCCTCTACGATGTTGTCAACACCCCTGGAGTTGCTGCCGACCTCTCTCACATCTCCTCCCGCGCGGTAAGCTTCCTGCCGACTGGACAGTGGTGTTCATTCTCTCTACCAAGTTTTCGAACCTAAAGGACTGACGACCCTGGCTGCAGAAAATCACTGGCCACCTCCCTGCCAACGATGGCGCCAAGGCTGCCTTCAAGGATGCCGACATCATTGTCATCCCCGCTGGCATTCCCCGTAAGAGAGCCCTTATGCCGTCTTTTCTGTTGCTGCAACGGTGACGCTCTGGATCAATGCTGATGAGCCGCTGTCTCTAGGCAAGCCCGGCATGACCCGCGATGACCTCTTCAACATCAACGCTGGCATCGTCAAGGGTTTGATCGAGGTTGCCGCCGAGGTCGCCCCCAAGGCGTTCATCCTTGTCATTTCGAACCCCGTCAACTCGACTGTCCCCATCTCCGCGGAGGTTCTCAAGGCCAAGAAGGTCTTTAACGCCCAGCGTCTCTTTGGCGTCACCACCCTCGATATTGTCCGTGCCGAGACATTCGTCGCCGAAATCGTCGGCCAGGCTGAGCCTTCCAAGCTCACCATCCCTGTCGTTGGTGGCCACTCCGGCGAGACCATTGTGCCGCTCTTCAGCAAGGCCTCGCCCTCTGTCACCATCCCCAATGACAAGTACGATGCCCTCGTCAACCGTGTCCAGTTCGGCGGCGACGAGGTCGTCAAGGCCAAGGACGGTGCTGGCTCAGCCACGCTCTCCATGGCCTATGCGGGCTTCCGGTGAGTTCACGATTGGCAACAGGACCAATGACCTTGACTGAGTATTTGTCAGATTCGCCGAGAAGCTTCTCAGAGCCGTCAAGGGCGAGAAGGGTCTCGTTGAGCCCAGCTACGTCTACCTCCCTGGCGTTCCCGGTGGCGATGCCATCGCCAAGAAGACCGGCTGCGATTTCTTCTCCGTGCCGATTGAGCTTGGAGTACGCATCAACCCCTTGTCCTTCTGTCCAAATAAGGCATCCTGCTAACGATCCTCTAGCCCAACGGTGCTGAGAAGGCCACCAACCCCTTCGAGGGCATCACTGAGAAGGAGCAGGCGCTGCTGGAGAAGGCTGTCGAAGGCCTCAAGGGCAACATCACCAAGGGCATCGACTTTGCCCACAACCCTCCCCAAAAGTGAACAATTCCCCCAAGTCCCCAGTAAGCAGCTTTTCGGATGAGAACAAACGCTTGTCTTGAAGGCAATAGCTATGATGCTAGGCTTAATATATGATTGAGGCCTGAGTTGCTGATGTTCTTGCTCTTTCATAGGCTGTAAAGTAGTGTTGCGGTACTCCCCTCAGGACTAGTCCGTTGCCAATAGCCCCGGGAAGGTTCGGAGGAGGGATGCAGGGAGGGTTTCGCGGCGCACGGAAGCGTACAGAGTAAGTTACTCTATCCAGCGAATCGATGTCTTTAGACTGGATTCGGACGAGTTGTCTCGAGGGCGCCATGGCAGGGTCTCCCCATGGCAGGGTCTCATTTGTATGCATCAGAGGCTATGACTTGGCAGGGAGGGTTTTGATCTGGAACACGGCTCCTGGAAGCTCGTTGATCTCGGCCTGGACAGTGGCATTTATTCCCAAGGCAGCCAGGACGCCTCGCACAATGCCGCAAGGAAACCAAAGAAACTAGATAATTCGTGAGCAATTGGTCGCGTCATTAGGCTGCAGTTCACGTACCGGCTGTGCTCGAACAACTGCCTGGCCCCCCGCTTCCGTGCTCATCCTTGAGAATGGGCGAAAGGCATTGTCCGTCAGGACATAAACTCCCTGCATCTGTATGAGTCGCTAGCGATGCCATTTGGATGCCAGGGGAAACCCACCCGATGGTTGGTTTTTAGATTATCAATGTTCTTGCCAAAGACTAGTGACCACAGATCTTTGCAAAGAAACTTTATGACGTCGAGAGTGTCGTTGAACCGGGGCCGGTCTTTCGAGAATCTGAGCGGGCACTCGACGTTAGCCAGGCACAAGAACAGGGCAATTGGTCCCATCTGACGAACCGCTCAACAAGACCCTGTCCAACTCGGTAGCCGGTGCTCTCTAGCCTGAAGTGCACCGCGTCCAGCTCTTCCTCCTCGTCCAGTTTACGCGTTGCGGAGCTCGACACTGCGACAGCCCCTGAGCCGGAGCTGACGGCGCGGGCGCGGTTGCTGGTCGACGGCGACTCCGCAGACGGGCCGACATGTGATTCCGGAGCTTGCTCGGCGGAGTCGCGCTCTTGGACGACACGGTATGCGAGAGGGACCAGCTCTATGAGGAGAAAGTCGAGGCAGGACGAGGAAAGGAAAGTAGCGGACGGGTCGGAGGCGTTGTAGGGGGGCATAACGGGATCGAGCGACATGATGGGCCTTTGGGTGGGCGGCGGCAGCCACACCGGAGACGGGGAAAAGGCACAGCTTTCGAGTCTGGAACAAGGTACCAGGGAAAGTCTAGGTACGTCGGAGACGAGCTGAGGGCGGTTGTGATAGAGTTGAGCGGAGAGCAGGTAGCTAGTTTCGGTGCCTGTAGATGGAGCTTCGCAGTGACGCCGAGCTGTGAGAGGTACAGGGTAGGGTGGCTTGGGTGGTGGCTGGCATTGCTGTCACTGCACGTGCTGATAGGCGTATCGGCCAGAGTCTGGGCGAACGCGGGGCATTTGGTTAAAAACAGCGCGGGGCAGCCGCTGCTGAGGTCTTATTGCTGGGGTGAGGAAGCGCAAGAAAAAAAAGTTTCGAGGGACGCCGACAAGCCCAGACCTCGCTCTCGCGCCAACCACGCGACACCGTCGATAAATCGCACGCAGAGACCTCCGCCAGCATGGCCGACCTCCGAATCCTGCTCATTGGCAATGGTGGGCGCGAGCACGCCCTGGCGTGGAAGCTGAGCCAGTCGTCGCGAGTCGAGTCCATCCTGGCCGTCCCCGGCAACGGAGGCACCGCGACCTGCCCCAAGGTCACCAACGTCACGTCCGTGTCTGCCGACGACTTCCCCGGGCTGGTCCAGTTTGCCCAGAGCAACGGCATCAACCTGGTCGTCCCTGGCCCCGAGGCACCCCTCGTCGATGGCATCGAGGGCTTCTTCCGGGACGCTGGCATCCCCTGCTTCGGCCCGTCCAAGGAAGCCGCGCGCCTCGAGGGTAGCAAGACGTATTCCAAGGACTTTATGAAGAAATACAACATCCCCACGGCCGCGTACGAGAACTTCTCCGACTACACCAAAGCCGTCAGCTACATCGACAGCATCAACCACGACGTCGTCATCAAGGCCACGGGCTTGGCGGCCGGCAAGGGCGTCATTCTGCCCCAGACGAAGGAAGAAGCCAAGGAAGCCCTGAAGCAGATCATGGTCGACAAGGCCTTTGGAGATGCCGGCGAGGAGGTTGTCATTGAGGAGCTCTTGCTTGGCGACGAGCTGAGCGTTCTCACCTTCTGCGACGGCTACACGATCCGGTCGCTGCCGCTGGCTCAGGACCACAAGCGCATTTTCGATGGAGACCAGGGCCCCAACACCGGCGGCATGGGCTGCTACGCTCCGACCAACATTGCCACCAAGGAGCTCACGGAGCTCATCGACCGGGATATTCTCGAGCCCACCATCGCCGGTATGCGGCGCGAGAAGCAGCCCTTCCGCGGCGTCTTGTTCACCGGTCTCATGATTACGAGCTCCGGCCCCAAGGTGCTGGAGTACAATGTGCGTTTCGGAGACCCCGAGACGCAAACCGTCCTGCCTCTGCTGTCCGCCGATACCGACCTGGCTGAGATCATGCTCGCCTGCGCCGAGGGATACCTTGACAACTGCCACTTGAAGGTGGAGAACAAGTTCAGCGCCACCGTCGTCCTCGCCGCTGGCGGCTACCCTGGCTCCTACGCCAAGGGTACTCCCATGACTGTCCAGACTCCGCCTGCCAACAGCACCATCTTCCACGCCGGCACCAAGCTTGACGGTAGTCAGCTGAAGACCTCCGGTGGCCGTGTCATTGCCATCAACTCAGTCGGTGACTCCCTGAGGGCAGCTGTCGACGCATCATACGCCGCCCTGTCCTCCAAGGTCATTGATTTTGAGGGCATGTTCTTCAGAAAGGACATTGCGCACCGGGCGTTCAGAGCACCTAGCAAGGAGGCCATGACCTACGCCCAGGCTGGTGTCGACATCCAAGCCGGCAACGACTTCGTGGAGAAGATCAAGAAGGCCGTTGCGAGCACCAAGCGACCCGGCGCAGACGCTGAGATTGGCGGCTTCGGCGGAGAGATTGACCTCTCCCAGTGCGGATACCCCGACGCCCCTGTTCTGGTTGGCGCGATCGACGGCGTCGGAACGAAGCTCATGATTGCGCAGGCCCTGAAGAAGCACGACACGGTGGGCATTGACCTGGTGGCGATGAACGTCAACGATCTGATTGTTCAGGGAGCGACGCCCTTGATGTTCCTCGACTACTACGGCTGCAGCAAGCTGGACCTCCCCTCGGCTGCTGCCTTCGTCGAGGGTGTCGCCGACGGGTGCCGCCAGTCGGGATGCGCCCTGGTTGGTGGCGAGACGGCTGAGATGCCTGGCATGTACCAGGGCGAGGACTACGACGCGGCCGGCTGTGCCGTTGGCGCCGTCACGGCCTCCAGCAGACTGCCGCAGAAGGAGGCCATGGTCGAGGGCGACGTCCTCCTGGGACTCGGCTCCCACGGCGTCCACTCGAACGGCTTCTCCCTCGTGCGAAGGATTGTGCAGAGCTCTGGCCTGGACTACTCCTCGCAGGCTCCCTGGGATGAGTCCAAGACCATCGGCGAGTCCCTGCTGACCCCGACCCGCATCTACGTCAAGAGCCTCCTCCCCGTGCTCGGCAAGATCAAGGGCCTGGCGCACATCACGGGCGGCGGCCTGATCGAGAACGTGCCGCGCATGCTGCCCGACGGCCTCGCCGCCGAGATCACCTTTGGCACGTGGGACATGCCCCCCGTCTTCCAGTGGCTCAAGGCCAGCGGCAACGTCGCCCCCGTGGAGATGTGCCGCACCTTCAACTCGGGCATTGGCATGGTCATCGCCGTCGACGCCGCCAAGGCCGACGCCGTGGCCCAGGCGCTCGCCGCCTCGGAGAAGGTGTACAGGATCGGCCGGCTGGCCCGCCGGGAGCAGGGGCAGCAGGGCTGCGTCATTCAGAACCTCGAGTCTTGGGCGTGAAAAGGCTCAACTGGGGTGGCTGGATGTCGTGCGGGTGCGGGATGCGTCACGGGCTGATCATGGACAGGTTATCTTGAAGAGCGTTTGATATTGCGGGTTTTGAGTTTACGACAAAAAGAAAAGAAAGGAGTATTTGACAGTCATTAAAATTGCATACGTAGAATAAAAGGTGCCTCTGGGCTAGAGGCTTGAGTTCTTGGGATTCTCAACCTCGCACACATCATTGCTGCTGAATGTCCTCTTGGTAATAATGTCCATGCTACGCAATTAGAGTCCACGGCTGCCTCGTAGATCTTTGACATTAATCTTCCCCTAAATTCCACCTTTGACTGATGCTTGCGTGCACAACAGACTCAAAGTGTGGCTGCTGCGTCGAGGCCCGCCTATTGCTCATCTTCTCGACTCACACTAGTCCATCGGTCGTAGTTCGGCCTCCTCATCCGAACCTTCAGGCTCCCTCGCACTACGCTTCAGCCTCGTGTTCTGCAAGGTCAGGCGCAGCGACATTCCCTTCGAGCTTCCCAGAAGGTAGAGCCCCGAATAGCGCGACGGCATCCAGCCAACACAAAATACAAAGAGGGGAATCACTTTTATCCATATGCCCTAACGCCTTCCACCCCGCCCTGAAATGCAGAATCACAAAGTGGTCGCTCCTCAATCCCCCATTACGGCTGTCCTTCAAAGCCCGGTATGTCACGCTCAGCCCTTGCCTTCTCTCCGTTCTCTAGCATGCGAAGGCGGTATATGAGGTCTCTATGTGAGTCGATGAGGCACTACACAGCACCCCAATTAAGACCTGTGCGCGGTAGGAGATTCGCTCAGGAAGCCAAGGCTAGTAGAGTCGCGGACGCCATTCGCTGCTGTGCTCTGTCGCTTATGGGGCCGCTGGATAGGCTCATCGTCATCGTCTTCATCGTCAGAATCTGCCGTGAGATCAATGACCGCTGGGGCGGGGCGCTTGGCGCTAGTTGAAGCAAACCCGCGAGGCGCGCTCGCAGAGCCGTCTCTGCCACCCGAAAGGGGCGTCCCGAGTGTTGGCGTGGCCATTTTCGGCGTCTCCAATCGACGGCTACTGAGGGAGTTGACTTCGGAAATTTCCACCAGGTCATCGTCATCGTCTAATGACGTGCCGTTGGTTGTGGCGGGATGGTCATCCTGGGAGGACTTTTGTGACCAGCGGCCGTTGGGTTCGATAGTGACCGTCTCCAGATCCTTGGGCGTATTTTCGAGGATGTCTTTGACGTACCTGACAAGCTGTTAAGATCAAATTCCAGCGAAATCTAATGGGCACTCACTCATCAACGGCAAGCTGATCGAAGGGCGCCGATTTGTTGCATATGGGACATAGCCATTGGGGTCCTTGTTCCTGAAGCTGAAGATACGATGTTGCATCGAAACATTGGAGGTGTGTGCAAGCCAAGCCCCGGCAGGGGACGTCGAGCCTCATGTATGATAAAGGGCATTTTAGAGATAGAACCTGGGATGTCGCCACAACATCGGGGTCCTGGGCCTTCTTGTTCACTGAGAAGTTGTCAGCATGCTGAACAGCAAGCGGCGAAATCGTGTACTCACAGTCTCTCACGACCAAATCTTTCGGAATCCGACGGCGAGTGGAAACAGTCGAAGCAAGTTCAGAGACCGAAGTGGTTTTGCAGACGTAGACGACAACGTAGAATTTCTGTCATCCAGCGTTAGCTGCAAATACGACGTAGCCAGGCGATGGAGCGTCGCTGGTGCCAGCAATCGCAACGAAGGTGGGACGATGGGGGGGTTCGGGGCGGCTCACCTTGTTCGTCAGGGCATACGTGAACTCGACATTGTTGAGATACTGGGGCTTGAAGTGCAAAGCGTGGGTGATGTCAACCGGCCTAGTAGACCCTGGTTTGTTCTTCAAGCCACGCAGATTCGCCTTGATGTCGCCGCCATTGACCTTGATTTCAGACTGGTGAGGAAAGGCAACGTCCTGGACGCCAGAGGGTTCACCGGCGCAAAAGACCATGACCTTGTAAGACTTGTCTTCAACGCAACGCTGAAGGGCAGGGTAATCGTTGAGCTTTATGCCAATATTGATCGCATTCCTATGTTGCGACATGACTGCAGGAGTTGAAGAAGTCGGGTGTCAGCGAAGAGGAAAGGGCTTGGAGGGCTTGAGTTCAACTTGCCTTCGCAAACTCGTAGTGTGCTGACTGGGGCCTCTACTTGGTAGAAGGGGCTCGGTCGAAAGGCCAGAGCCGGCATCGTGCTAGTAAACGAAGTAGGAGGGCCGTTAGGAGGACGCGTGCCACTGGCGCCATGAAAGCCTCGTGAGTGGTACGCATTTCCCACGCTATTGTACTGAGGAATAGGCGCCGCGTACTGCGCGGGCAACGACTGGTGCGAAGACGACGAGTTGCTGGCGCGCGCGGCGGCGTTTTTGGACGATGGACTGGAGCGCTGCGCGACGGCGTTGACGATGCTCTGGCGCACCTGGTGGAAGCGCGATACGTCGTTGGCGTTGACAGTCTCCTGTATGACTAGAGTCGCCGCGAAGCATGGCGTTAGCACCGCACCGAAGAGGGACGTCGAGTGGAAGAGAGGGCTTGCGGCTGGCTAGAGCACAGAGGGGGGTCGCAAACGGGCAAAACGAGCAGGCGAGAAAAGAGCAGACGAGAGCAGACGATAACAGAGAGATATGCCAGAGAGGTGCCACGAGGCTCGGCTCGTCAAGCGCACAAGCTCCGAGGCGGTTGCGTGGTTGTGAGGGTGCAGAACGGGACGAGAGACACCAGCCTCGGCGAGACGGAGAGGGACTCACGATCGACAATTCGGCGCTGGAGCTCAGCCTTGACGCCCGTGCTCTTAAGCCCGTTGACCTGGCAGACCGACGACAGCTGGCGGTTGAAGAGCTGGTTCCCCTGCACCTGCCTGAGCAGCGCCGACACCTCCATCCTCGAGATGGAAGCCCCGGGTGACGCCATTGCAGCCTCGCAGGGCAGGAGCCACTCGCCCAACTATCGCGCGCCTTCAGTCCCGGCGTTTCATCCACGGCAGCCGCCACCGACGGCAGGCGGTGTTGGGCAGGTGCAGACCACTGGGGGCAGGCGCGGGTCGAGGCCGGAAGTGCGTGGCTCGGCGAGGCTGGATCGAGAGCGGCGCTCGCTGATGGTGGTTATTGATCAACGATGATGGCTGTCTCCGTCGCAGCGAGGTCGAAATGGAGTGCGCTGGTGACCAGGCCGGCGAGCGGTGCTGGCTGGTGTTAGCTGCAGGCCCTGGGCACCGTCGTGGTCGTGGTCGTTGTCGTCGTCGTCGTCCGTCGTCGTTCGTGATCGCCGCGGCTCCATGCAACTGGGAGGCATGCAGTCATGATAGGCGTCCGGGCCCGCCAAAAAAAGTCGCCTTGAGCATTGGCGCGCTAACTTGATGGGTAGCGAGGCACCTGCGAGTAATGAACTGTCATTGCAGACTGCGACGGCGGCTGGCGCACCTCTGCAGCGATCGCGACCAGCAATAGCGCCCGTCCTCCAGCGCCTGTCAGTGCGTCTGCCGACTTTTCGCTCCAGCCACACCAGCAGCGGCCGCGCCACAGGCCGAGCACCCTAGCGGCCTTGGCTCCATTCGCTCTTAGCCGCCTCTTATCGTCACTTTTTTTCTTCACATCTCAGACGCATACATTCAAGGCATACTTTCACCACCGTAACCAAGACTTCAGCAAAGATGGCCAAGAGCTCGCGATCAAGCTCCAAGAAGGCAAACAACCAGCGCAAGTCCGCTGCCGTCTTCGCCCCGGCTGAGCTCGCCCGCAATGAGCGCCTCTCGGCGAAGCTGCTGGAGCTGGCCAAGGCGCCCAAGCCCGAGTCGTCGGATGTGAACATGGATAGTGAGGACTTTCCTTGTCCAGTGACGCCGGCAGAGGGAGTTTCTGTGCTGATACTCGCAATGCAGAAGAGATTGATCCCGAAGCCGACAGCAATGAGGCCGGAGCCGACGACACAGGTTTGTCTCCCCCAGCATCCCACCGTCGCAGCGCACGCCTGGTCACTAACGCACTCATTCCGTCGATCAGCCATGGAGGTTGACGCCAAGAAGCCGTCCAAGGCGCAGATTGGCAGGAAGCGCATCGACAAGAGGAAGCAGAAGAAGTCCAAGGTCGTCTTCACCAAGTACAGCGACAGGTTGGCTGCCAAGAAGAAGAAGAGCAAGGGCGCCGCCAAGTCGGAGTAGCACCGATGGCCTGTCATTTCATTTTTTCCGCCGTGTTTGGTTTTACACATTGGCTCATAGATGCTGGCGCTTGAATTGATGATACCCACGATGAAGCAAAGGTGCCGTGCCGCCGTCCGTTGTGCGCTGCTCGCCGGTGTGGCGCAGGCCCGTGAAGCCTACCGGCGGGGTATTACGGCAAGCACGGGCAGACCCCAGCTAAACACCCTGGCGGCCTGTCGCGCTCACTTCCATCGTCGTGTCTCCCACCGCGCCGTCGACCCCATTGCCCGCTCGCGACCCTCGGGAGCTGCCCCGTGCCCTTTCAGATGGACAGAACCATTGCTTTTAGCTCTCCCCGATTCGTCTGTGCCGCATCCCCTTGACCATGGCGGCCGCGACGACTGGGTCGCCGCTGTGCACCCTCCTGCTGACCCTCGCCAACCTCCTTATCCCTCTTTCTATCCTCGTCTTTGCAACCGGCTTCTTTCCCTACAAGCCCTTCCTCCCGGGGCTAGCAGAGTTCGAGCCACTTGAGTTCGGCGGCCCGCCAAGCGCTCCTTTTGATCGAGTTGTATTCATGGTGGTTGACGCGTTGAGAAGGTCCCGAGCCGTCTGGTGCGTCCCGCAGGCTCCGTCCGCTAATATCGGGACAGTGATTTCGTGTATTCCAAGGACTCGGGTTTTGAGTACACCCAAAGGTTGGCTGATGGTCCTGTTCTCATTCTTGACCTGTTCTCATGGATTCCTCCAGCCTCATTCGAGATGGCGCCGCCATGCCGTTCACTGCAAATGCGCGGTCGCCGACTGTCACCATGCCTAGAATCAAGGCCATTACCACCGGTTCCATTCCGTCCTTCGTTGATCTGATTCTCAATTTTGACGAGGCCGACACCTCGTCCACTCTCGCAGCCCAGGACACTTGGCTGGCGCAGCTTAAGGCAGCAGGCAAGGGGAAGCTGCTCATGTTCGGCGACGATACGTGGCTCAAGCTGTTCCCCGACACATTTGATCGCCATGACGGCACCTCTAGCTTTTTCGTCTCGGTTGAATGCCCCCTGCTTACTTGACAATGCGATTTTCGGCTAATACATGTTAAGGACTTCACCGAGGTGGACAACAACGTCACCAGGAATATCGCTAGTGAGCTTGAGAACAGCGATTGGGGCTTAATGGTTCTACATTACCTAGGGCTGGACCATATTGGCCACAAGGCCGGCCCGAGGAGGTAGATACGCCGATGATGGTCTTCGGGAGACACAAGTTACTGACTTCGGACAGCTCCAACATGATCCCCAAGCAGACAGAGATGGACAACATCGTCAAGGTCATCTACAACGCGATACAGTCCAAAAGGCACTTGGAGTCGACTCTCTTTGTCCTCTGTGGCGACCACGGCATGAATGATGCCGGCAACCACGGAGCTTCGTCCCCCGGCGAGACGTCGCCAGCTCTCGTCTTCATGTCGCCGAAATTGAAGACCATCTCAGCCAAACTTCCCGCTCCTGCACAACCGAAAAATGAGTTTGACTATTACTCGATGGTTGAGCAGTCTGACATTGCGCCCACCATCGCCGCACTGCTCGGTTTTCCGGTCTCGAAGAACAATCTGGGGGCTTTCATACTGGATTTCCTGCCATTCTGGCCTCGCTCCAGTGACAAGATACAGATCCTCATACGAAACGCTAGGCAGATACTCAATATTGTAACGGCTGCCTTTGGCGGCGAGCTGTTTGATGTGCAGAGCGGCGTGGACCCTTGCGCCCTGGACTCAACAGACATCAACGAGCTGGCTTGTCAGTGGCGCAAGATCAACCGAGAGGCGGGAAGGATGGCATCCGCGGCCCAAGTTGACCAAAGCTGGCTTTCCGCTACGTCTGCGTGGTTGCGCAAGGCTCAAGACCTGATGAGCAGCATGGCCTCTAACTATAACATGTCTAGGCTGGTCATCGGCCAAGGCCTGGCCACCGCAGCCACTCTGGCCAGTATTGTGGTGGCGAGCTTCCAAATCTCCCGCAAAAGCGGAACATGGATGCCGTTAATGCTCATTACCGTAGCTTATGGCGTCATGATGTTTGCCAGCAGCTACGTAGAGGAGGAGCAGCAATTCTGGTACTGGTCATCTTCCCTCTGGATCGCCTGGCTGGGCTTGCGAGCCGTCCAAAGGTATTTTGCCTACGTTCGTTCTCGCTCTAAGTTCAAGCTGACTTGGCACCAGGACTGGGCGATTTTCGACTGTTCTGTGGTATTTGTTGGCTCTGGGAACTCTGCGACTGACAAGAAGCTGGAACCAAACCGGTCAGAAGTTCGCCGGCGAGCCCGACACTGTCAAGATGTTCATCTCGCCCAACCCGCAGCTGCTCTGGGTCCTCGTGAGCTTGACGTACATCCTCGTCTCGTTTCAGATCTTCAGCAACCTCAAGGGCCTTCCCTTCATCGTGGACGCGTCCTTGACGTCGGTTCTCGCCTCATCTGCGTTTGCATTCAAACTCGCCTTCACAGCCGAGGATGCCCCTGAGCAGCTGGCGGGCTTCGCCAAGGCACTCAACGACAATTTCGAGGGTCAAACGCTTCTGTCCAGGGCGCGCGTCGTTTTCGCACTCCTCGCCGTGCTTGCAACCTACGCCGTTTACCAGAGTCGCAAGGGCGGTCCATCTGCAGAGTCTTCAGGCAAGCCGCGTTCCCTTGAAATTCTTCTTTGTGCGGCGAGAACTAATCAACCTGCAGCCCAACTCCTCCACTACCTGTACACCTTGCTGGCCATGACCCAGTCTCGAGCGACCAACATTCCTTTGCTCCTCCTCTCTACTGTGCTGTTCGACTGCCTCAGGTCCACCGAGCTCACCGTCTCCGAAATCACCATCTCGTCCATCCTCTTTCAGTACACGTCCTTCTTCGCCTTTGGCGGCTCCAACGCCATCTCATCGGTTGATCTGTCGAGCGCGTACAACGGCATCAGCGGCTTCAACGTCGTCGCTGTCGGCGTCCTCACCTTCGTCAGCAACTGGGCGGGCCCAATCTTCTGGTCCTCGGCTACCAACCTCCTCCTCTTGCAGAAGCACAGGGAGGGCCAGGCGCACGCCCACTGGCACCACCTTATCCTCCTGACGCTATTCGCAACGGCGAGCGTGGCGTCTGTCATGGCGGCGTGCACCACACTCCGGACCCATCTGTTCGTGTGGACCGTCTTTTCGCCAAAGTATCTCTATTCCATGGCATGGGGCCTTGGCCAGCATCTGGCTATTAATGTCGGGATAGGCAGTCTATTGTTCTGGCTCGGCGCACAGTAGTAGTACGATGATTAGACCGATGTACAGCAAAAGCTCCTGTAGAGCTCGGGGTAATATAATGAAAGCTTCAACATGTAGCAAGACACATCAAATGAAGGCAGCACGCAAATCAAATCCGTCTGGGGGATAGTCTTTGCTTCCCATTCCCGAAACCATCATGTCGCTCATCGCGGACCCGTAATCATAACACGTTCGCTCACATCATCTTGGTATCCTCTCCGTCCGACAGCAGATCATCCACGAGCGAGTCCTTCTCCTCTTTCGGCACCACGGTGCCATCACTATCCTCGTCCTCCTCCTTGATACTCGGCTCCTCCGAGATTGTCTTGTCTTCGGCAAGCTGCCGGTCCAGATTGACAGACGCACTACGGCTGGTGCGTCTATTCGATGGCTGCTGCTCGTCGAGGCCGTTGACAATCTTGCCTAGGCTGATGTGAATCTTGTACAGGGCGTTGCGGCTAGTAGCGTCGGAGAGCAGACCCTCCTCCACTGCCTCGCTGACATCTGCGTACAGTTCGCGGATCTTGTCCTCGGAGGACCCTGGCGACACGTGGAGCTTGCCGAGCAGACCAGCAGCCAGCTTCTTCTCCTCCTCTGTTCATCTCCGTTAGCGCTTCTGCGACGGCAATAGGACAAGCTGCTGATACTTACTGCTGATATTGGTACGCAGCCTCTCCAGAATATCTCTGCCAAAATCGAGGTGTACATCGCCGTCAACGGTCTTCTTTTCCGAATCTGGATGCATCCCTGGGATGTAGCACTTGCGCGGGTCCGTCCAATCGACGAGACATGCGCCGATAGCCGTCATACTGACCATGTCCTCCCCGACGTCCACATCGTCGTCTTCCAAACCCTCACGCAGGTTCAAGAGAGAGTGGAGGGCTTGAAGGGAGATGGTGCGCATCAGATCCTGGTTCGCCGCGCGGGAGTAGCAGAAAACAGGTAGGAAGTAATTCAACGCCTGCCGGACCGTCTGGTTCGAGGCAGAAGAGGGATCGAAGTATGCAACGACAAGGGACTTGAGCAGCTCCTCACACGCCTCGTCTTCGCTCACGACTCTCCCGAGAAGGAGCTTTGACGCTGCAATGGTGGCCGCGGCCTGCACTTCCGGTGCCTTCGAACCACCCTTGACGGCCTTGACGTAGACCTTGAGCAGCCCCGGAGTAGACGAGAGCAGCTGCGCCCCGTGGACGTTCAGAATATCCGTCAGGATGTGCAGGGCCGTAATCTGCAAGGCCGTATGCCCTTTACTGAAGAAGTGGATGAAGAGACCCAAGTTTTCCTCGGCCAACGATCGATCCAGCAGCGCGCAAAGTCCCAGGCAGAGCAAACCTCTTTCTCGAACAGGCGCCTCGTGACTGCGAACTGCGGGAACCACGAGGTTGTTCAGCATGGAGACCAAATCGGCATTGTCCTTCAGGTTGCCCGCCACGTGCGTGAGCATACACTGGACGATGTGCAGACACTTCATGTTGACGACAATTTCCTTAATGGCCTTCTCACGAGCGTCTTCCTCATCCTTTGCCGGCGTGCTGCCGCGGCTGACCTCTGACTTGGCGGAGTGGAAGCTGTCCTCTGCGTCGTCGTCGGCTGGAAGGTCATCGACAATCGTGTCGTGGACGTCTGCTACGGACTCGAGGACGACACTGCAGAACTCGCGCTCGCCAGACGCATCAGGAGCGCAGATGTAGCGGAGCACTTCAACAGTGAGCTTTGTTACCTCGTCCGGTAGATCTGGAATGGAAATGGACTGGCGGAGCAGCGTGAACATCTTGCGGCGACCAACTTCGTCGGAGTAATCCAGAGACAGAGCAATGTGGAGCAGCTGCTCCACGATGAACTCTTGTTCGACCGTGTCCTCCTCGTCTTCCTCGCCTTCGGCTTCCTGTTGGGTTACCCTCTTTAGGGCTTCGATGAGAACTTGCATGTAACGCTCCAAATAGAAGGCCAATTTGGTCACTTCTGGCAGCTTCTCCTCAACCAAGGCCTCGTATCGGCCATTGCCCTCACTTCGGCAGAAGTCGTTGAAGCTTCGTGCGATGAAGACAGATTCGGCAGATAGCGTCTCCCAAAAGTTGTCGTCCATGGTGACAGCCTCGCGGTAATCCGGACGGCCCTCCCAGAAGCCCTTCATTGCCTCCAGGGCAACGCCGTTCTCGACACCAGAGTTTATCACATCGATTCGTTCCAGGAGCTCCAGCAATCCGTCAAAGCTGGGAGGCGTTGGTTCAGCATTATTGCCCTCCTCCTGGTCACCCACACCGGCGCAGTCTGCAATCCACCGATCCCTGAAGAGCCTGCCGGCAGCTTTGCGCACATTCTCGTCGCGATCTCGGAGGCCCCAGCGAAGAAGCTTCTCTCGCATGGACAGTGATAAGTGGCGGAAGTCTCCGAGCGCCGGTAGGAGGCGTGAGTAGACTGCCCTTCGCGTGGCTGGGTCCTGGTCCCTGGCTCGCTCCAGCAAGTACGGAAGAGTATTTGGAAGAATCGGGAGATTGACCAGAAGAGACCTTCGCACGTCGGCGCTCGGGTCGTTCTGCATAACGTCGAGCAGCTTGCCGAGCAGATCAGTGCTTTGATCGTCGTCGCTGTCGTCAGAGTTTGTGCAGCCCTCAGACTGGTTACCCGCCAAACGTCCCAGGCCCAAGACAGCCTGCGAGCGGACCATGGCCTCCTTGTCACGAATGCGCTTGAGAAGACCGTGTCGAAGCTTTTGGAAAAGGTCGTCATCAATTGCGTCCAGGGAGTTGATGATGTACGAAATGATCTGGGTGGATCTGAATCGAACGAACTTGTCCTTGGCTGTCATTAAGGGCAGGACTGCCTCGAGAAGCTCCGAAGTCAGCCGCGTGCTGGGCGTCTCGGGCATCAGGCTCGTGTCCGCGTCGACGTCGCCGAGGATGCCAATGTCCTTTTCGCTCGCATACCGGAGATAGAAGCTGATGAAT
This sequence comes from Tolypocladium album, assembly GCA_024341135.1. Lineage (NCBI taxonomy): Eukaryota > Fungi > Ascomycota > Sordariomycetes > Hypocreales > Ophiocordycipitaceae > Tolypocladium > Tolypocladium album. The sequence continues at coordinate 111,450 of JALHCF010000168.1, read as the reverse complement.
CGGATGGCCTTTTCGCCGGCACTCTCGGTCTTCCTGACGGGCATAATCCTAAGCACGCATCGGACAAACTCGCTGTTGAAGGCCTCCTCATCAAACTCGCTCGACGGGCCGCTCTGGTCGGTCGGCTCATAGCAGCAGGCCTCGTGGACCTTGCGCAGATTGACGGCCAGCTTCCTGTGAGTGGCGGTGGTTCGCTGCGCATCACGGAACACGGCGCAGATCTGCGTCCGCAAGGCGCTGGCCGGTGTGTCGACGTATTCGGCGGCCGCTGAGGACGCGCGGGAGGCGACGGACGTGCGTGAAGCGGCGGCCGAGAGCTTCTTCGGATTGGCCGAGGACGTCCTCGACGAGCGACTGGATGCTTTGGTCGGCATGACGAGTACGCAGCGCAGTCGCTGCACGCGATCAACAATGCCGTGGTAGATTCGGGTGCGGGCGGTTGTGTGTCGTGAGAGGGGTGATGGACGCTATTGTTTGGATGGCGCGCGTCAGGGTTGTTGGCCGTTGCAAGTCAACAATGTTCCATTTGCGGTATAGGGCCGCTTTCGATAAGGCACGATCCCCGCATAGAGGGGCGCCTGGGCAGCGCCGCTTTTAGCGGGAGCCTGGTCTGAGCTCACCATTGTCTTTCTTGACATGACCGAAACCTGTCCTGGGCTACTCGTGCTCCTAGACGCAGGTCCAAAGGTACAAGGAAACGGAGCGGTACAGGCGATGCCCGAGGAAGCACATGCTGGCTTCAGGGAGAGGACGTAATGAAGAATGAGCCGCTCCGGACGCGTGCTGAGACACATTTACGCGTTTTACACGGCTACACGGTATCCATGCAAGCCATGGTCTAGGACCGCTCCGACAAGTCCAATTCCAACCAACAGAGGTCTTGTTAAATTTTCTCCCGTTGGTCAATGAAGCGTGTCTTAGCCCAGACTCTCGGGCCGTCGCCGCGTTGTGTCCAACAGGGAATGTTCTCCTGCGCGTCGGATCGAGTTCCTGTGGGATGAGCCGCATCTCACACCATGCCTGACTTGGAGCGAACGAACCATTCCCGACGTGTCAACTGGTTCTTTCTCCAAGGAGCCTCGATTGAGAGAACTAACGAGACCTCGGAATGAATGAACCCACCCGTGCCGCGTGCATCACGATAAGTCCCACGGACCTGACTGACGATTGCATGGCGTGGCAAGAAAGGGATATAATAAGCCCATGTAGGTTTGGGTCTGCCACCACAAGCCACTCTCACTCGGGCTTTCCCTCCATATGTCCTTTGCTCCGTTGCCTCAACATCGATAAAATTCAGGATGCATCTCAAAGCCTTCTCTGCCTTGTGTCTGCTCCCAGCTCTCCTCTGTGCTCGTGAGCTGCGGCCCCGCCGGGACGTCTCCTCGACAGCCGCCATCAACCCGTCAGCTGCTGCCAGTTCCACTCCTGCTCCCTCATCTCCCACGACACCCACAACTGCCACGACAACTTCAACGAAGTCGAGAAATGGTAGGACTATCGTGGAATGATATATACGCACGCGCTAATAGAAAGTCCTTGTATAGGCATCGCCACGCCGACTCCAACACAGCCTGGCATGGTCTCCAACTGCAATATGTTCTACTTTGTTAAGAACAACGATAGTTGTATAGACATTGCCACAAAGTATAACATTCGCCTCTCAGATTTCCTAGCTTGGAACCCGAAAGCTGGTAAAGATTGCACGGGGCTATGGGCCAACACCTATGTCTGCGTCTCAGTAATTGGTTACGTTCCTACTCATACGAAGCCCGGCAACGGCATCCACACACCGATGCCGACGCAGCCGGGTCTTATTGACAGCTGCAGCAAGTTCCAGCTTATCAAGAAAGACGATACGTGTGCTGAGGTTGCCTCGAGAAACGGCATTTCTCTTGACAGATTTCTACAGTGGAACCCGCAGGCCGGCAGCAACTGTGCAGGACTATGGGCGGATGCATACGCATGCGTCGGCGCCATCGCATTCTCCCTAAAGTCGTATCTCCACGACAACTGCACTGGTGGTGATAGGCATACTTACGTTGATGTTGACTATGGCAGCGACGGCATGTGCATCGATACCCGCTGCGGCGTTGCGTCTGCAGATATTGCTGCTGCAGGAGTCTGTCCCGGGGGGCAAGTTCAAATTAGCTACTGGGAAAATCGAGGGTGCTCTGGCAAGTGGTTTGGCTACGGTTATGCGAGTCGAGACCAATGCTTCAAGATGTGGAGTGGGGGGTGGAAGTTCAACGCTCTACACCTCAGGTGTTCGAGGGAGCAGGACGATTGTTTGCAGAAAAACAACTGCTCGGTCGACCCAGAACCAGCTGGGAATCTTTGCTAGGTCTAGGGCAACGATGAAAAATCCCAGACACTGCCTATTATCGATCCTTAATAGTTGGCCAATTCTTTTATACTTGAATTATTAATGCGGAGACCGGACCAAAGGTACTCCGTATAGAAACGGCCTTGGAGAGGCGAGCCAATGCTGGTTGAGTTCTGTCCGTCCGTTTGGTCGAGCACAGTTTCGCATCTGGCATGATTTGAAGCAGGCGCTAGGACTGAGCCGCAAAAGAGCGGCGACGACGCTAACCCAACTTGCTCAACGCCACACCCACCGCCATCACGTGCGATTAGATACGCCTTATCGCAGCTTCCAGACCTGGATTTTTTTCTGGCCCAGTCGGAAATCCGCATCAAGTTGCCAACTGCTTGACAGTCAGTCAGTGTCGCGGACCAAACAGCATCGCTCCGCCTCGGGATTTGCTGCCAAGATGGGGAAGTTCAAGAACGACCGCAAACGGAACCGTTCCGAGGTCGACGACGCCGTCGCCGCAGCCATTGAAGACCAGGGCACTGATGCCACCCCAACGACCAAGCGAGCCAAAGTCGACGAGGGGAGTTCTCTCTTTGTTCGTTCGTTGCCGCCTAGCGCCACGAATGAGACGTTGGCGGGTTTCTTCTCGGAGCGCTTCCCCGTGAAGCACGCCGTCGTGGTCCTCGACCAGCAGACGAAAGAATCACGCGGCTTTGGCTTCGTCACCTTTGCAGATGCTGAAGATGCCGCCGAGGCCCAGAAAGCCCTGGACAAGGCCAAATGGGACGGGAGAGTCATTCGAGTTGATCTCGCAGAACGCAGACACCGCAGTGCGACGAATGGCGAAGCCCCCGCGAGAAAGCACGGAAAGCCAGAGTTCGAGAAGCCGCCGAAGCTGATTATTCGAAACTTGCCCTGGAGCATCAAAACTTCGGAGCAGCTATCTCAACTCTTCAGAAGCTTCGGAAAGGTCAAGTTTGCAGATTTGCCTCAGTCAAAGGGCAAGCTGAAGGGGTTTGGCTTTGTCACCATCCGTGGAAAACAGAATGCCGAGAAGGCGTTGCAGGCCATCAACGGCAAGGAGATCGACGGCCGCACCCTAGCCGTTGACTACGCTGTCGATAAGGAGACATGGGACCAGCAGCAAGCCAAGGAGAACCAGCAAGAGGAGGCGGTCGAGGATGATGACGAGGGTGACGAGTCTGCGGCTGGCAGCGAGTCACCCGCCGAAGACGATGCGGAAGATGCTGGAAAGACGAGAGACGAAGGATTGGACGCAGATCTGGAGAACTTTCTGAAGAATCACATGCAAAACCTCGAGGACGAGTCCGACGACGACGACGAAGAAGACGACGACAAAGCGGCCAAGGATGATACAGAGGTCCAAGCCCCGCCACGTAAGACGACCGACAATTCCTCGACGGTCTTCATTCGAAATCTGCCGTTCACAACGACGGATGAGCAGCTCAAGAGCTTCTTTGCTCACTTTGGCAAGGTTCGGTATGCCCGAGTGGTGGTTGACAAAGTGACCGACAAGCCAGCTGGGACGGGGTTCGTTTGCTTCTTCAACGCATCAGACGCAAAGACTTGCATTAAAGAAGCTCCTCGGCCCAAGCCGTCCGTGGCTGGGGCCAAACAATCGCTTTTGCTGGACGAGAACGCCGATCCAAGTGGCAAGTACACGCTCGAGGGCCGACTTCTGCAGGTGGCTCAGGCTGTCAACAAGGAGGAGGCCACTAACCTCGCGGGCAACTCTCTTGCTGCGCGAAATGAGAAGGACAAGAGGAGACTTTTTCTCCTTTCCGAGGGCCAGATCGGACGAGGCTCATCTCTATGGGACCTTCTGTCACCGTCCGAGATCCAGATGAGGCAGGCGAGCGCGGCTCAGCGAAAGAAGCTGGTGCAAAGCAATCCTAGCCTGCACTTGAGCCTGACCCGACTTGCGATCCGCAACATCCCACGCAACTTTGGCTCAAAGGAGCTCAAGGAACTTGCCAGAAAGGCCGTTGTCGGGTTCGCGAAGGACGTCAAAGATGGCCGCCGCCAGCCTCTGTCCAAGGAGGAGAACGCCAGAGACGGCAGGGATGCCAAGGAAAAGGAACAAGAGAGGAGGCAGAAGGGAAAGGGCATTGTTCGGCAGGCTAAGATTGTCTTCGAGAGCAATCAGGGGTCCAAGGTTCCCGAGAAGAGCGGAGCGGGGAAGAGCCGTGGCTACGGGTTCATCGAATACACGTCGCACCACTGGGCCTTGATGGGTTTGCGATACCTCAACGGCCATCAACTGCAAGGCGAAGACGGCAGGAAGCAGCGGCTCATTGTCGAATTCTCCATTGAGAACGCCCAGGTCGTCCAGAGGAGACGAACAAACGAGCAGAACTCGACGCAGGCGGGCCAGGCCAGGAGGAAGGCCATGTCCGAGGCGCACAAGGCCGAACGAGCCGAGGCTGCAGGCGAACCTGCGCGGAGCAAACGCCCGCAGCGTGGGAAGGAAGGACGAAACAAGGGCGGCAAGGAACAGGCGACGGAGGAGGTGGGAGATAAGCCGGCCGCGACCAAGGCGGAAGCGATGCAGCAGACGCTGATTGCGCGGAAGAGGCTCATGCGCAAGAAGAAGGCAAAGGCCAGAGGCAAAAGCTAGATGATGTAGCATAGTGCGGCTAGCGATTCATTAGAGTACATTTCCCTTGCCCGATCTCAACGCGTTCTCCACGACTGACTTCCGGCATGCATGTGGCAATAAGAGAGTCTCGATTCTGCGTGACTTGGACCAACGTCCTCGTGGTGCTATGTACATGGGGTACCACAGAGAGCTGAGAGTTACCTGTCCTTTTGGAGACGAGCGCCGCGTCAACTGATAAGAAACAAGCTCACTTCCAAAACCAGCCCGTCTTCCTGTTCTCGACATGGTCCGGCTCGTCCTTGCTCTGGTTGTCCAGCAGCTTGTCAGGCACGTCGGCAGGGCGCATGGTTACATATGTCTCACGGCCAACTTCGTTGCCGCCCTTGTCCAGGGTCTTGCGCGTGACGGTGCTGTGCAGGTAGCCGAACCGATCGACGTATTCGTCGCGGTCCTCGATCTGCTTGGTCTCCTTGTCGGAGGCCGCCGGGGCCTGGTGCTTGTCGAGCGACGTAGCCTGCTCGTTGATGATTTTGAGAAAGGTGTCCCACGACTTCTGGCCCTCGGCGATGGTGGAGGACAGCGACGAGAAGAGGTCGTCAAAGGTGTCTGGCTCCCTCGGTCGAGGCTGCTTGTCGTTGGAGGCTGGCTCGGACTCGTCGCGGCGAGACGGCTCCTCAGAGAGCCCGCGTTCTATTTGCCTGAAAGCTCGACCAATTCCCTGGAAGAAGTCCCCGGCATCATCATCGTCCTCGGTGGTCGGGCGGCGCCAAATATCGGCTGCTCTCCCGTCCAGTTCCCGATGGAAGCCTTCCCAGTCCGGTCGTAGCGTCTGGAAGAAGCGGCCCCGGCTTGGACTCTCGATGAGCCCCTGCGACTCTAGCCTGCGCATCCAAAACCACGTAGGCTCGCCCGTCGGGAACATCTGCTGCAGAAGCTTCCTCTGCTCACACCGGGTGTTGATATCGGGCAGCGGGTGGCCTTGTGAGACGGCGAGCAGATCCTCAAAGGCATCTTCAAACGTGAAGCTAACCGAGTCCATGTCGCGCGGGAGGTCGTTTGGAACCGGCTGGGGCAGGTGGCGCAGGGCCGTGGGGGAGTAGCTGGCAGAGGAGACGAGCGAGAAGACGTCCCAGTGAGCCGGGCGGCTTGCTCGTTGGACATCCATGGCGCTGCGGGTCGAGGGGAGATGCGTAGGGGAGGACGACGTAACTGGCGAGGAGTCGAGATGCGAGGTGTTGCCGGAGCTGGATGGGGCGTCGCCGGCCTGGGGCTGGGCGTGGCGCGGAGCGGTCGGAAGACCGAGCAGTGTGTTCAAGCCAGCGGCGATGCTGGCGTCGACGTGGTGTCTGAAGCGCACAAAGACGTTGCTGGCGGTGGTATCGGTATCGGCGGTGTCGGCGTCGCGGTCGCGGCTCATGGCGCGGGGTGGCGAGAGAGCTGAGTCTACTGAGACACGCAAGCGGGACGACGACGAAGCTGAAGACGCAGTGCGAGGAGTGGAGGAGGGGAGGAGTGGTTCGGGGCGGGCGGTTCTCGTGACTCGGCGGGTGCGGTGATGGTTGCGTCGCAGGAGCTCCCGCCACTGCCACTGTCACTGCCACTCCCACCTGCGACTGCTGCTGCCATCCCATCCTCGCCATCCTCTTTGGGCGGGGCGCAGGCCTGTGGCGCGACCCGCGCGGGTGTGGCGGGCCAGCGCAGCTCTGCGCTGCCAGCCCAAGACAGACCCCGAAGCGCGAGCTCGTTTCGTCGTCATCTCCCGCAACCACCAGCGCCGCGCCGCGCACCGTCACCGTCCTCGAGCGGCCGCCATGCACCCCTAGGCCGTCTGCTTGCTTGGCCCACCTGCACAGGCGCACCGTCCTCGCCAGCACGCAGCCCAATGATAGCATCCGCACAGCTCTCGTCGAGGTCTCACCTGCCCGGGCCTCTCGCGGGCCGCCTTGTGTAAGGCAGCGCCGGCTGGCGACGCCGACGACGACGACGACGACCACCGCCGCCACCACCATCGCCTCGCCATGGCGACACAGGCGACGACGGCCAGCCCGACCTGGTCGACTGCGGCCATCGCCTCGTCGACGCCCGCCCCGACGCCCACCGGCGCCCCCGGCTCGCCCGGCGACGCGCTGAAGAACTGGTCGCCGCTCATCGGCATCGTCACCGCCATTGTCGGCAACGTATTGATTGCGCTGGCGCTCAACGTCCAGCGATACGCGCACATACGGCTCCACAAGGAGCGCGTCCGGCTACGGCAACGGTCTCGCGCCTCTCGCGCGGCCCTGAAGCGGCCGCAGGGCAATGCCCACCCCGGAACCTACGGGTCCCTCGGCGGCGGCGGCGATGCCGTCGGCGGGCAGACAAATGGCAACCGAGTCAACGGCTCCCATGGCGAACTCGAGACCGACCCGCTGGCCGCGTCGTACCAGTCGAGCGCGACGACGGACGCGGTTGCCGGCGGCGGCGACGAGCAGCAAGCCAAGGTCGCCGGCACGTACCTCAAGTCGCCGTACTGGTGGCTGGGCCAGATCCTCATCACCCTCGGCGAGGCGGGCAACTTCCTCGCCTACGGCTTCGCGCCCGCGTCCATCGTCTCGCCTCTCGGCGTGGTCGCGCTCATCTCCAACTGCATCATCGCCCCCGCCATGTTCAAGGAGAAGTTCCGTGTGCGGGACTTCTGGGGCGTCGTGATAGCCGTCGCCGGCGTCGTCACCGTCGTCCTGAGCGCCAAGACCAAGGAGACGAGGTTGGGGCCGCACGAAGTCTGGGACGCAATCACCACCGTCGAGTTCGAGATCTACTTGGCCGTCACTACGTTGCTGATTCTAATCCTCATGTGGGCGAGCCGCAGGCACGGGAGGCGCACCATTCTCATAGACTTGGGCCTCGTCGGCCTCTTTGGTACGCCAGCCGTCCGCTTCCCGTCTTCGCCCAGATGCTAACAGTCGAGCAACAGGTGGCTACACAGCATTGGCTACCAAGGGCGTCTCGTCGATGCTGTCCTCTACCCTCTGGAGGGCATTCGCCACTCCCGTCACCTACGCCCTCATCTTCATCCTGCTCGTCACTGCCGTCATGCAGATCCGCTACGTCAACAAGGCGCTGCAGCGTTTCGATTCCACCCAGGTCATTCCCATCCAGTTCGTGCTCTTTACCCTCTGCGTCATCCTCGGAAGCGCCATCCTGTACCGCGATTTCGAGAAGACCACGGCCCAACAGGCAGCCAAGTTCGTCGGCGGCTGCTTGCTCACCTTTTTCGGCGTCTTTCTCATCACTAGCGGAAGGCAGCAGCAGGACGACGAGGACGAGGATGTCTTGTCGGACGATGAGAACGTCGAGGAAACCATTGGCTTGACGCGTCACGACGAGCCTACACAACCCCCCAACGCCGCTGTGCATGACGTCTCGACGCCAAAGTCCCAGTCGTCGCGGAGGTCCAGCAGGCTCTCGCGGGTCAGTTTTGCCGATACGGTCAAGCCGCGCTCCTCGTCCCTCGAACCCGACATTCCGTCGATACAGCATCCAGCGGCTGAGAGCACGCCGGACCTGCTCGGAGGGGAGTCCTCCCCTCTGCTCGACAATCCCTGGCGACAGTCCTGGGATGCCTCTTCGTCGCCTACCCGTGCGACTAGGACGCTCTCGGCGGATTCTGCCTTCAGCGGCTCGGCAGTCATGTCGACGCCGGCGACGCCTTTGAGAGAATCCCCCATCCCTCCAACCTACCCTACAGACCGGCCGGTGACGCCCCGGCCCTACACAGGCCTCACCCGGCCGGTGAGTCACAACCGCTCCAAAACGTTTATATCGCCATCTCCCTTGTCCTCCACCGTCACGACCGTCGTGAAGGACGCCTTTCTGCGGGAAAATGACGACCCAATGGCGCGCAGATCGTCCATGAGGCGCATACGGTCCAGCATCCGCGCCAGCCTGTTCTTCAACGACGAAGTTGATGGTGGCCAGGAGGCACGAGCCCTGGCGGCCGTGCCTCCGTCAGAGGAACACCCCTCACCTATCCAGCGAGACGAGGAGACCGATGATGCCCCCGAGGACCCGAGCCGGCCAAGGCTACGGCGTGTCAGCGATGCTCTCACCGACTTCTTCCGGCCCAGAAAGGAGAAGAAGAGCTCTGCGATTAGTCGTGTTGAAGGTGATGCCAGCCGGGCCCAAGGTACGGACGGTCGAGGACCGGTACAATAGCGCTCATGCTATGGCGCATCCACCCAACAAGCGTGTATTCTGATCGATTCTCTTTGCTCGGGTCTCATTGTCCTTTACTCAAAGCCCCCCTGCCTTATTGTTACTTGGCGGAGCAGGCTCGCTGTAGGTGTCAGACCGAGACCGCCACGCAGGGGCCATGGGGAAATGGAGCTGTATTGGATGTACATTGTAATGATTCTTCATAAACCACTCAATTGAGCAGCTTAATGGTGCTACCATTCTCTGCTGCCTTGGCTCGTATTCCCGCATTGCTTTCTCGTTCCGCAATTCGTGGTTGTACAGTACAGTATTCACGCGCACGTGTGGGATTTCCGCATTAAGTTTTCGAGGCTACGTCGTCGGGGGGCTCATCTGGGCTGGATGCATGTTCCCTGATCTCCCGCCCACCTCGTGCCGAGTGCAGCATTGCCCTGCCCGATGAGGAGCACAAGGCGCGATTTTGAGTTGATTGACCTACTAATGAGGACGACTTCGTATTTGGCGCGACCTGTCTGACTGCCAGGTTGCCAGGGTCGCGCAAAGCAAGCCCTGGCCTTGTAGCGCTTTTGACAACGCGATTCGTGATGGAGTCCTGCTAGCCTCTCGGGTATAGACTGCTCCGTACGTACGAAGTGTATCCACCCTCCGCAAGGCGAACGAGGAAACAAATGCCGAGAGACGGCTGTTGGCGCGACTAGGCGCCACGAATCCACGATGGGGCGCCGCGGCGGGGAAGAAGAAAGCTGCTCGTTTCCACATCGCAGCATTATCCAGCCAGGATGTCCTGTCGACAAGCTCCCCTTTGCATCGTGAGTCAGGAACCTGGGGCCGCAGAGGAAGCCTCCTGGCCCAAGCTTTGTTTGGTGCGACGTTGCCCGTTGTTGGCACAGGAGACAGGCGGAGCGCGCGCGAACAGACTGGGCCCCGAGGCGCCTTCCGCCCTTCAGTAAACAGACTTGACTTGGACGAGCCTCGTCTGCCAAATTCCGCACCAGCAGGCACTGAGAGGTGGCACGTAGCGAGTAGAGAGCACTCGTGAGGTTACAGATGGCAAGCTACTCGTTGCATCCGCCAAGCATGAAAATACGTTACGAGTACTCGTCTACGGCGTACTTTCTTGCTGTCGAAAGTAGCAAAGCACTTGCACCCGCGCTTTGATGCCGATCGAGATTTTGTCAGTAGCGTGGAGAATCTCTGAGAGATTGGGAGGCGGCGTTCGCCGTTTCGACAGCTACGAGTAGCCGCACCCAATCCGTTTCGAACGACGCTGATCACAACCCCTTCTCAGGCGATCGCGATCGCGACAGAATCGCAAAGGATGTTCGTTGGAAGGCTCGCTCGCGAGTCGCAGTGTTTCGGAGTGGGCGTGAATGGCCATGCCATGCACCCGCACAGTCGGTCGGCGACCCAAGACGGCAATCTCCGGACGTGTTGCGTGCGACCGCCGAGCCGGGGCGATGCTTCTGGCCCGTTCCTGCGAAGGCAGTTGCATCTGTTGGCTTGTCTCATCGCGTCGCAAGATGGCGCAGCGCCGCCGTCGATTGCGGATCCAACACGCAGGAAAGCCATGTCCCCGGCGTGCTGCAAAAGCGCAATCAAACAGAACAGGATCAGACATGGTTGGCCGTGCCCAACAAAATCGATGGCGGCAAGCTGCAGATGCATGGCCGAGGTCCCGACCGATCCTGAGTTCGTACATCTTGATTGCCAATAAAGCAGCGGCGCATCGTGACTGGCTCGCAGCTTGTGGCCAAGAACGTGCAACATGAACATGGGTGGACTCGGCGGGAGCCAATGTCAATGGTCTCCTCCATTTCCAAGGGCGGCCCGTCGACGGAGCGCACGGCCATGGCCCTACGAACGGTTTTTGCGACGGTCAAAACTTGCAATGACATGAGACGAGTGTGGCGCCAGGGCTCTTCTCTTACACCGGCTCGTCCAAGTCAATGTAGCCAAGACGTCCTCCGTGAGGGACTGGATTCCTCTGCCTCGGCTAGAATAGGCGATTCGAGCCCAGGACCAGGCATGTGCTATTATGCACGAGGTCGCATCTCCATCACACCGACCTGAGCTTTTCCCATCGTGCCGGGCAGGCGCGAGAACACGTACGTTTATGTCCAAGCTTCCAAGGATCTATGCCCTGCCTGTTACGCCACGTTTTGGCGTGTGATGGCGCATGCTTTGCCACGCGTCTGGCTCGGTACCGCCTGAGATGGCCATGGGACTGTCAACCCGAACTGTGCGAGAGCGTGCCGCGGTGCTCGGGAGGCGCTGTGCATGATACAATGCTTTGAGGACGTACGAGTAGTCCATATATTTCCTACTCTGGATGATGTTCACGTTGGAGAGGGTAAGGTAAACCGGATCTGTCCGAATGTCCGTGCTCTTGCATGTTGAGAACACCCAACCCTGCCCGTCATCCTGGGTGGTTGGCTGCCGCAATGGTGCAGCGGGCCTTGTCCAGAGTGCAAGACTAGTCGTGCTTTTTGATGGGGGAGATCAAAGTAAGCCTCGGTTTGTGGTAATGTTGTTTGCCTGTGACGGAGCTCGGAAGGGGAGGTTCCCCCTCGTCGGAAGCTTCACCCGGGTCGAGACGTGCCGCCGTCTTGCTTCTCCGATCAAACCAACAAGGACTCTTCTGCTCCCTGTGCTGACGTGCGTGGGAAGACAAGAGTCCAGGGGTGGCCTGGCTGGGAAGCATACATACGAGTACTCGTCTGGGACAGCCAACCGTCGCAGGGTCTTGTCATCGCGGAGGCTGAGGAAACTTTGACAGAAATGTGGACAACGCAACCGAAGCCCCCCATGTCCGCCATTGCAATGCAAACTACGGATACTGGTCCTCTGAATGACCATCAGCATGATCCTTTAGAGAGCCATGATCGTACCAGGCACGCCTCGGAACCGGAGAGCGCCGTCAACGCTGACGCGAGCTACCATTGGTCCCAGTGGTGGCACCACACAATCATGCGCCGTGGCCGTTTTGCGGGGAGGTAAGCAAACATGGTGTAGACACAGTCGCCAAACAGAAAGATCTAGGGCCGGACGAAGCTCGTACGGTACACTCGTAAGATGCTCTCTGCTAGTGCGCTGCGTTGCTGCCGAATCTTCCTTATTGGCGACAGAGCGTTTGTCTGGAGCCTCAGGTTACATCGATAGTGTCTTCAACTCCATGCTGTCGCGCCTGCGAAGCTATCACCCAGCGCGGGGACGAACTTCAAGAGGCGGAGGGGCGCCTCGTCCTGCGGGCTCCGTGGGCCGACGACGCAATCCAATCATCGGTTCTAGCAGGTGGGGATGCCATGGACAGGGAAAGCTTCTGGCCTTGGTGTTTCTCGTGTGCGAAGAGGAATTGCTGAGTGGACGGGCTATGCAACCCGCCGCGAGTTCTTGGGGGGTTCGACGGCAGCATGCAGTCCGACGCGTTTTGTTCTAGTGTTGCAGCTAGCGCGGTGCGCATCTCTTCGCGAGCTCAAGACAGCGCCCCCCGATGCAGTCTGAAGATCCCCTCCGTGTCGGACGGCAAAAGACGGCTGGGGAGACGCCGAGATAGTAAGTCACCCAGCGTGGCCACTTTTCTCTGCTCATTGAGACGTGAACTCGTGCAGCCGAAGCCCTAGCTGAAGCCGTACTCTTCCCTGCATCGGAGCACTTGCTTTCCTGGGGCACACTTGTTCTTGTTGGGGAAGCGGCAGACATAGCTGTCCCGAGGCGGCGGTTCGTCGATATCTGCTTGCCTTAACCACCTACCGATTTCGACCCCCGTCACAGGACCCTTGGCTTGCTCCAAGGTTGCATTTCCGGAAGGCGAAGGGGCCAACAGAACGCCATGGAACATGAGTCTTTCCAACAGCGGCTGCGATGACAACGCTAGGCATGCAAGTGGCGTCTTCAGCACAAACCGTTCCCTCCGCGGTGGCGCTGCTTGGCGCACTCTGCTAGACAGGGCGCGCAAATGATGTTGGCGACTGATTAAGTCGTCTGTGGGGAAATGCGTTTCATTGGGCCGGGAGCACTACATTCGAGGAGGCGCCGCTCATTTCGTGAGCGGGAGCAGCCTAGCATTTCGTGACCTTGAATAGGCAGATGGCGGCTACATCGCTGGAAGAAGAGCTTGGCTTGCAGCCGTTGCTGGTTTAGCGCAAGATACTTCGTGTGCCGCAGCTGCAAGTCATTCATCGATTGGGGTATTGACGAGGCGCACCGAGCCAGGAGGCATGAAGTAGGCAAGCCACTTCCAGCAGACAAGGTGGCCCGGATCCGGATATTCCCATTAACCCCCAGCGAGCCAACCTTTGCTTGAGCGCCCAGCGCTGGGGGCACTCGCGCACGTGAGCCTGTCTCACGGCAATGGCGACGGTCATGGATCGAGAGCGGAGAACTTCGCATGCATGTCGTTACCCGAGCTTGTATAATACGAGCTCATGATAAGAGGCGACTTGCGGACGCTACCAAATGGACTCGGTGGTTGGATTTCGTCGGAATCCACCGTAGTCAAATGGGGTAGTACAAGCGGAGCACTCTTTAGCCGCGCCCATCTGTCGCGATCCAGGCACCTCCTCGAGCCGGGCCACGGTGTCAGGCCGCTAGTAGGCTGCCGCTGATAGCAGATAACCCGTCGATGACGGCATTCAAGGTCGATCTGTCACGCATCATCCAGGGCGTACGGATGGCAAATGACTGATGAAGGGGACCACTGTGAGGTCGCGCGACGGAGCAAGCAGCGAAAGCACGGGTTTCTGACTTGGTTTTGTTCCAACTTTCGGGTACGCCGCAGTCTCTCTTGGCGGCGCCGTTGGATAGTCTAGGCTCCCCCAGAGCTGCTGGGGCTTCGTATAGGCGGTTGGCCGCGTCCAACAAACACAATGCATTGTTCTTCAGCTGGGTTTGCCGACCCTGCGTGTCGAATGGCAGGGCCGAGGGTATCTTTGATATTGCCAATGCCAGGGGCCCGGCAGGACGGAATGCGAACAACGGGGACGCTCGAGGGAGGCGAGGCATCAAGGATGCGGTTGCGGTGGCGGCTGTGGTGCTACTCTGTACCTCAGGCATCAGCGCGTGGCAGGCATGCCAGGAAGGAGCGGGTTGCAGTCGGAGCCCAGCTCTTCATCTCCATCCCCCATCCTATCCTAGCCGACGCGATCCAATAACCATCTCACCTGGTGCATGCCGAAGTGCCTCCCCGCGCGCCGGATCGGCCGTCGCAAAAGTGCAGCTTGGCCTTATCCTACGAGTACCGGGACTCGAACGAATGGAGAAGGGAGAGGACGCCAGCTGTACCGTCCGCTCATCGCCGCCCCTCAGTCATCGCCAATCTTCGGACCCAATCTCATCAATCGCAGCAATTTGTCTATCGCCTCTTCTCTCCGAGTTGGCGGCTCCATACCAGGCCCCACGGCGAGTCCACCGACGATGCGTTTCACAGCCCCCTGGGCCCCGGCTTGGGAACGCCTCTGGACTGGAGTCGTCGTGGACCCGGGCTGGGCTCTTGCTCATTGTCAAGCTGCCTGGGCTTGCCAGGCTGCCCAGCCCTCGCCATCGCGTTCGGATTGTCAGGGGTAGGCCGGGAGCCCTTGTTGAGGCATAAGCTGCTGTGGAGATGAAGTGGGCTAAGGAGCACCCCCCTGCCCGAAGCATCTTCGGTCAGTTTCTTTCCACAAAGGTGCTCAATGGCCAGCAGTTGCATGTCATCGCTCGCTTGCCTGGCTCCGACGCGTTCCTGGTGCTGCGCTAATTTGTCCCCAGCCGTCTGCAGTCCACCTCCATCCTTCGCCCTGCCGCGACGCTGCTCGAATGGGACGCTCAGCCCACGGCTGGCTGCCGTCAACCACTGTGGGCGAGCGGGCAGCCGTTCCGTTCCTGCATACTAACAACTGCAAGGCGGTTGGTGATGATACCGTTGCCGCGCTCGAGGAAAAATGGCCCAGGGCCTGGCCTCATCTCGACAGGTGCGCGAATGCCCTTCGGGGACCACCCCATGTACAGAGCTCGCCCAACCCGTACTCCCAAGCTGCAACGTTGACTACGAATACAACACACCTGCGGGCGCAGACCCGACGCTGCGGATTGTGCCATAGGTATCCACAAAGCCAGCCACATTTTGCGCCGTTGGCTTGCTGGCTCATTCGCAGCCCTCGATATCCACTTGCCGTCTTTGGTTGATGGACCCTGGTCATCGACGACTTTGTTGCACAGGACACAAGAGCAGATATGCGGTGCTACAAAAATCAAACCCTCGACGCGCCCCTAGGAGCGACGTGAATGCGATTGACAGTCCTCCCGTGTCCCATTTCCCGCCCTTCTCCTTGCCCTTATTCCTACCCTCATCCCATCCCATCGTTGTCTTTCTCTCGACATCTGCCCCGGATCTTTCTCGAACGACTTAGACACGAGAGAAACCGCGGTAGCACGACGGCCCGTTTCAGATACGCACCACGTCCGCTCCAGCGACCAAGTTGCCAAGACCCTCACGGCTAATCGGTTGTCCCACCACGAGTACTTGGTACTATTTGTGGATTTTCCGGGCCAAACCACACAGACGAGCACCGGCCCCTCTTCCGTCGTCGTCGTCGTCTTTCGTCGAGATCGTTCAACAAGCCCGTTGGAGTTCCACCTCGGAGGGACGCGTCTTCGAGTACTCCATTCTGAATACGGAGCGCGCTCGCACCTACAGGTGCGCAGACACGCGTGCCCTGCGACGCCGGTCATCCCGAATCCCAACCTGGCCCAATCGCTTTTCTCAGCAACCACGAGTATCACAGGCATCGGCCCTGCTCGCCCCCTCCCCGGATCCGAGGTCCCGTTTTCCGGACACTCAAGCCCGCTAACATCGATTTTCCCGGACACCCCTACCACCCTGGTCACACTGCTTCGTGTCCCGGGGTGTTCCTTTGGCCCCAAGATTGCCTGACACCTTTTGGTTATATTGGCCTGTGCTGGTCTCACAACCCCACAGCAAGGCCCATACCTCGCCCTGTCGCCTCGCCCGTTGCGATTCTCTACGAGCACGACCAACGACGAGCGTCCACCTCACCCAGGTCGGTCTGCCGATCACTCGGCCTCCGGGGGGGTTTGAAGACGACGATTGTGGATCAGGCAAGCCGCCAGAACTCAGAGGGCACGACTTGTCGTCGCCCTCTGCCGCTCCACTGAATTAACAATGATCACTGCCTCGGCCATGGCCCTCTATTCGGGGTACTACAGTGCGGTACCCACAAAAGTAATGAAGAGGGATCCTCCGAAATCACGTCCGACAACTGCTTCTCCGCGAGCCAACCCACCCTCCAAAGCATCATCGTCAGAGCAGCTTTCAAGCGCGAGCGTTGCCCGATTTCTTGACCCTGCGGTCGACGGTCCTCCATCGCCACGCCAGCTAGACAAGCAGATGAAGCGGGTCTCGCGCTTGCACCGACAAAATGGCCACCGCGCCGCCTCCTCGGAATCGTCCTCCCTAACCTCCGGCACTGGCAGCGACCGTCCCCAATGGGAGCTTGCCTTGGACAACCTGTCGCTTGTCAGACGCGCATCGGTCCGATCAAATGAGAGCAGTGCTCCCTCGCGGGATCGACCTGAGAGTGTACATCACCTCGGCAAGAACATTTTCAATCGGCGTGGGAAATCAAACCGAGTGAGCAGCTCTCAAAGCTCTTCGGCGAGCTCAATGTACTCGTCAGACATGCCCGCGGACAACAGCCCAACCGTGGTCAAGGATTCCATAATCCCGGCGATCTTCTCTCGCCGCAAGACGCATCGCGATGACCCTCCTCAGCCGCCGAAGAGGCCTCAGATTTCCGGGCCATTCAACTTCCAACATGTAGCGCACAAGAAGCGCGAGAACCTTGCTGCCGACGTCCATCCTGTCAGCCAAATGGATACAACGACGGGGCTCCCAACCACGCATCCCAATGCCCCAACTAGTGAGTCGGAGGCCTTGAAGTCCGCAAGGGTTGCAGCCTACCACCTACCCAGTCTGCCGCCTGAGCCCCTCGATGATCAACATGCCAACTCTTACGACGACGGCGTTCCTCATCCGTCGCTCGTCCCGCGTCATACCAATCCATCTTCAGGCGTTCGTCGATTGATGAAGCATGCCCGCTCACAAGATGAATTTCAGAGGAGCCAAACCCAGGCCCAAATCCAACCGCCTCGGTCACCTCCCCGCTCACACAATTCCTCACAAATCAATCCCATTCCTCCGCCACGCATCTCCAGCCGTCAATCAACCCATCAGGAGGCTTACGACGCCGTGGCATTGGCTATTGCTGATAGGTCGCAGAAGGGTGCAGGCGGCTTCTCTCGCCCACGACCCTTCAGCCCAATGGGTTCCACAGAGCACCTTCCACAGTCGGCAGTCTATTGTGATGCTACGTCACCATCCGAGGATGAGGCGTCGTCGTTTGTGTCTGGCAGCACCCACGATACGGCCTGGCCGCTCCCTTCACCTGCTGCGGCATCGTACGACATGCCCTTGCCTGATGTGCCAGAGGAAGAGGAGCACCGTGGGCCGTCTCGGAATTCGAGGATTAGCCTAGCCAGCATCAACTCGTCACTACGAGGGAGCCAATCGGTTCCATTGTTGCGGTCAACAGCTGAATCGCAGCGGCCGATGAGCGGTGCCTCGGAAACCCTGGGTCCCTTTGACGCTTCTGCGGCGAAACTGGCGACGGATGTTGAAACCCACGACACAGACGAACCAGATCTGGAGGCCCTCAAGGAAAGCTGGGAGGACGACATTGACTACTGCTACGATCATGAAGCAGAAGCTGACTGCGACTACCAATGGGAACGACCATCCATGGACACTGCTCGGGATGATGGCCCTTCGCCTGTCCAAACAGCTTTGGAGGACGAGGGCCTGGCTGAAGTGAGGCCGAGCGGGCTGGTGGAAGCATCTCCGGGAAGGCTGACCTCTGCCCCTCAGGACGATGCGGCCCCGATCCCTGCCAGCCGAGCGCGCATTGGCATCGAACATGACGCATCGCCACGCTCGATTATCTCAGCGGCCCCGGGCAACTTTTCACTTCCCCGAGGAGATAGGAAGAGCCTTCGGCCCTTGGAAGTGAAGACTGGCCGTCACATGTCCAGCGCATCGAGCTTCAAAGAATGTCAAGGATTCACGCTGTCCCCATCGCTGCTCATTCCCGGCGACTATCAGCAGCAGATGCTCATGCAAGAGATGGAGAGAAAAGCCTTCCCTGGATACGACGAGTGTGCCGGGATGTACCGCCAGGCGGCGTTTTACGACGAGGACGTCTCCCATCTGGGCAACAACTCAATCCCGTTCCACCAGCGGTCCAGCACCTCAACCATGACGACCGACTCCACATCTGGTTCCAACTCGACTGGCAAGCGACACATGTCGACGGCCTCATCTCGAACAACGCTGACACGGCACACTGCAAGCAGCACATCTCTCAATAAGTTGGCCAATTCCTGGGCTGATGACGCGGAACGCCTACCGATGACCAACGTGGCTGATCGGACCCTGGTGGACTCGGAACCTGATTTGCACGGCGCACCGTCGAAGGATGTCGTCCCGGAACTGATTCCATTCCCTTCTGCCGCAGCTGCAAGGAAGAGCCACCACAAGAGCCATGCCAGCGAGTCTTTCGTCCCCGACGAGGCCCCAGCTCTGAAATCGCACGACGTTTCAAAACAGCGGAGACAGCGTGCCCGGACCACGAGTATGAGCAACCAGGCGCCGCCCCCAGTCGGGCAATACGCGCTATTTCCCCGTGCCTACGTCAAAGGCACCGGTGATCAGATCTAGAATCAACACTCGCTTTGCAATTTCTTTCGTACACACCTACTTTTCATCGCTCAAGACGGCGAAGGCGACTGAGGACCACACGATTTCATTTACCTGTTAGGATAAATCGGGAAAAGAGGGTGAGACTTTGCCCTCAAGTTTAAGTTGGGAGGCAAAAGGCGTTTTGTTTTCTATTTGGGTTGCGTTTAGAGGGCGGGGACTGAAGGAAAGCTCTGCATGTGGGCATGTACGAGAGGTCCGCGGCCAAGGCTTTGGAAGAATCGGACGGATTGGCCGACTGTCCCAGCGTCTTTTTTTTTTCTTTTTGGGCGTCGTTTTTCTCTACTTCTAGATTGAGCGATCCGGATCAGGCCGACTAGAGGCGCATCGGAGCGCCAACTGGCTGTGTGCTGGACCATATCGAAGGGATCGTGGTGCTGGGAAAAGGTGCAAAAGCGAAGAGAGTCTGTTTTGTATTTGCCAAGACGGAACGAACAATGAAGTGTCAAGGTGATTGACAGTTTCCTCGAGCCGTCCACGTCATGTATCGGTCGCCGTGAAGGTATAGACTGGCCCTGCAGAGGTCCTCATCAAATCACTGCCCGGAAATCTACGACTCGATTGCCAGGCTACTTCATCGACGCCTAAAGGCGAGAGTCAAAGTTGTTTTGTAAATACAAAGCCATCAATTACACACGGACCGAACCGACCCTTCTGTCCGCCCTGAACGCCGGTGTTCATTCAATACAGAGCCTCCATCGCCGCGACTGCGGCCGAGTCGGCCCTTAGCCCGTCTTCTTCTTCTTCTTTGGCCGCTCCTCCTCGTCGTCTTCCTCGTCGTCCACCTCGTCCTCGTTATCGACGCCACTCTCCACGTCGCTTCCACTGGCGGATCCCTCGCTGGAGTGGGCGCTGTCGAATTCCTCGGCCACGTCGCTGTCGCTGTCGGCCTGGAAGTCCTCGTCGACGCTCTCCTCGTCCTCGTCTGCAGAGCCTCGATCCGCCTTGGCGCCCACAACCTCGTCGTCCGACTCGTCCATGGCCTGCTCGCGCAGGGCCGCAGCGAGCATGTTGGCATCCTCGTCGATCTCGTTCTTGACCCGCAGGCCCTTGAGCTTGAAGAACGCCTCGAGCGCCTTCAGATCCTCACGATTAATGTTGCTGAACTGAGAGGAGCCGCCGCCGTTCTTCATGACGACAGTGATGTCAAAGGTGGACAGGGTGGAGACGGCACCGCCCACGCGCGAAAAGGTAACGGATTGGGTCTGCTCGTAGGCGATGTACGTGGCCGGCTTGGGGACGAACATGAAGGCCTTTTCCAAGCAGTACAGGAAGCCCTCGCTGGCCTTGATGGAGCACTTGATGCCGTATTGACTTCGGTGACTGTAGATAGAGTAAGCAACCGCAGAGCGTCAAGAAAGCCAACAGAGAAATGGCAACATACGTGATAAAGTCCTTTGCGGGCGATGAGATCTTCTTGTTGGCCAGGCCCCGGAAGATCTTGGCCACCACGTGATGCAGGGGCTCTTCGTAGTGAGCCTCCAGCTTGTCCTTGTACTTGCTCTCCAGCTCGGCCTCGCCAAGGTTCAGGTCGATGGTCACCTCCTCGTCCTTCTTGAACTGCATCACGACGAAGGGATACCGCGTCTGACCCTGGCGCAGAGGCGGGTCCAAGCCGATGCAAAGCATGCAGTGCATCTCATCGGGCTTGGGCAGAACCATGAACTTCTTGATGGCGTCGTATTGAATCTTGTAGTCGTATGTCTTGCCACGGAGTCGGAACGACGCCTCGTACATGTCGATGTCGAAGCGACCTCTGTGCGTGTGCGCAAGTCAGCCAGAGAACCCTCGCGCCTTGCTGCCAATGCAGCGTTAACCACGTACCTGGGAGTGAGGTGCAGGACGTCGAGGAACGTGGCGATGGTGTCGCCAGCCATCTCGCCAATCTCTGCCTTCTCGATGAGGGTCTCGTAGAAGAGATTAGCGGCGTTCTGCTCCTCTCCTCCGTCATCGCTGGCGCCGTCCTCGCCGTCGGCCTCCTTCTTCGTCGCCGTGCCTGGGATGTAGAAGCGCATCTCCACCAGCTGGTCCTTTCCAGCGCCCGCCTTCTTTCCCTTGCCTCGGGCGCCGCCTTGGCCGGCTGTTCCAGTGTCGTTGGCGTCCTGCGGCAGCGACATTTCGACAGCGACCTCGTTGCGACCGGCCAGGTTGGTGTTGCCAATCTCCGAGTACGGCAGCTCAAAGGCAGGCTTGTTCTGAACGTTGAAGGTGAGCTCGGCCTTGGAGAAGTCGGCCTTGCCCCAGTTCCATCCGCGCAGCGCGTGCTCCTTGTTCTCGAGCACGGTGCTGTACCAGTTCTTGAAGACCTTGCTCAGCCGGTCGTAGTCCTCCTGCTGGAAGCCGTCGAGCTGGATGATGCCCGAGTTGCGCTGCAGGATGCGGACCTCGTAGCCCTTGGCGGCTCGACTCCATTGCGCGCCGCCGATGTTGCTGTGGTCGAGGGTGAAGGTGTCGCCGCCGGCGGCAGGCTTCCAGCCGAAGCCCGTCTCCGCAAATCTGCACTTTCCGCTCTCCTTGGAGAGGTCGAGGTAGATGCTGTCGAAGCTCTCGCTGTTTAACGGCGCGGGTTGCAGTCAGTCTCGGTTTGTCTGGACGTTTCGCGATTCGCGAGGACAGACAGAAACAGCGGCGCGGCACAGAGGCGGAGCGGAGCCGTGCCTCAACAAATGCGTCGACGCATCGGCAAGGGGGGCCGACTTACATTGCAGTCATCTTTGCGGTGCGCGAAGAGCAGGCCGTCGCTGTGTGTGAATCGCGACCTCTCGCTCGTGCAGAGGTGAAGCGACGAGAGCGCGCGCGGCGGGTTGGAGGTTAAAGTGGCGGATAAATTTGAGCCGAGCTGCACGTCGCGCACTGGGCCAGGCGAGACGCGCCGGCGTGTGCATGGCACTGGAGCTCCCCAGGCAGACAGACACTCGTAGTGGCGAAGAGCGGTACCTGGGCCGCTGACGGGGCCCCTGGGGGCCAGCCTCAGCAGCGGGTCACATGCGCTGCGGTTGCGGAGGCGATGCTCTAGGGTGAAGTCACTGGCTCGTGCTCGTCCCCCAGCCAGGAGCACGTCGATGTTAGTGGGCATCTCGTGCTAGGTATCTCCCCTCCACAGTACATGTGCACAGTACTTAAGGCCCCGGGCTTTCCCATCGCGCGAATCCCTGCGGGCCGTCTCGGGCACGGGCAAGCTACCTCAACGCAATCGGTCTTAGTCGTCGTAGGCTGCCCGCGTGGCCCTGCAATGACAACATCGACGGCCGCCTCATCCTCGTCTCCGTCCGTCATCCCCTCCGGCTTCGTTGCACATCCCCCAACACTTACACCTGCTCTTCCATGCGGCTCGAATCTCTCTCCGTGACTCGTATGGTTCTTGTCTTCTCCGTGGCTGGTTAGTGCAGCCCATCATGTTGCCTGGCTTCACATGCCCCTCCGCAGCCTTGGTGTTGTCATTCCTGGCCGCCGCCGCCTCCGCCTCCGCACGACATCACGAAATCATCGACCAAGCCGTGTTTCTGCCCCCGGTGCCTGGCCTCTCTCCGAGCCCGGAACCTCCTCTGCCTGCGGAACACACCTTCACACTCCGGCACATCTACCATCACGGCACCGACAGGTATCCCGAACTTCACCGGAAACGAGATGTCCTGCGTGACGAATCCTCCCGCATCTTCCTCGCCGCCGACGATGACTATCCGGAGTTTCAACTGTCTCGTCTCAAGGCCAAGAGCCGCGCGCACACAATAGAGCGCCTGGTGGATCGGCGGCCGTCTGTGGTAGACCCTTTGGTGGCACAATCCAGGCGCAACGGCTACGCGGCCGTTCTCGACGCCTCCGCTTGGACCATGGATGAGGTTCCAACGCCCGACGTCACCGATAAGGCCACCGTTCTGAGCTTGGCGTACATGGCCGCCAATGCGTACGTGATGAACGAGGGAGAGGCGGACTGGGAGGATGTTGGCAGCGGGTTCAACCGAAGCGCCGACTTTGGCTGGCAATCCGACGGTCTTCGCGGCCATATTTTTGCCGACGAGACCAACTCGACAATTGTCATTGGGCTCAAGGGCACGACGCCCGCCGTCTTCGACGGGGACGGTACGACCACCAACGACAAGATCAACGACAACTTGTTCTTCAGTTGCTGCTGCGGGCAACAGGGACAGTGGACCTGGCACCAGGTCTGTGACTGCGCGACGGGCACTTATTCCTGCAACAACACCTGCGTCGCCGGTGCTTTGCGCGATGAGAATCGGTACTACGCAGCAGCTCGCGAACTGTACTCCAACGTCACGGAGCTCTATCCCGACTCCGTTGTCTGGCTCACCGGCCATTCGCTGGGCGGGGCCGTCACCTCGCTGCTGGGCCTGACGTATGGCTTGCCAGCTGTCACCTTTGAAGCCGTGCCAGAAGCTCTCGCGGCTTCTCGTCTAGGCCTACCCGTGCCGCCCGGGTCCGATCCCAACGCTCCCCAGACCCGAAAGCATACTGGCGCCTTTCACTTCGGTCACACCGCGGACCCGATCTTCATCGGAACATGCAACGGCGCAACCGCCTCCTGCTCATTTGCCGGATACGCCCTCGAGACAGCCTGTCACACCGGTCGCGAGTGTGTCTGGGACGTGGTTGCAGATAAGGGCTGGCGCGTCGGCATTGGCACTCACAAGATCAGAGCCGTCATTCACGATGTAATTCTCCAGTACGACAATGTTCCAAAGTGCAACTTTACCCCAGAGTGTCGGGACTGTGCCCAATGGAAGATGTACGAGAGCAACGGGACTGAGAGCACAACCGCGTCAGCTTCGTCTACATCGACGCGGACACGAACCAGGACGTCGACTTGCAAGACACCAGGCTGGTGGGGATGCTTAGACACGACAGCTTCCGCGACGGCGACGCCAACTGCGAGCGCTACATCGTCCACTTCGTCTACGTCAACATGCAAGACTCCAGGCTGGTTCTGGTGCAAAGACAAGACGACGACGACGACGACTCAGGAAGTCACTACAACTAGACCAATCTCTACGACATCATCAACCACGACCTGCGAGACTCCAGGGAGGTTTTGGGGGTGCTGGGACCCAACGGAGTCGACGACAACGAGCGCCCAGCCGCGCACGCTCGCTACCACCATTCCCGCAGCCCCCATCACAGCACCGGCACTGTCGACGGCGACGGCGGCAGCGACTCACGCGCCTTCAAAGGAGCGCAAATGTCGCCGTTTCAACTGGTTTGGCGCTTGTCAAGACTGGATGGCCGATGAGGCGGATCCAGATGAGATTTAGAATGTACGGGCTCTTGCTCGGCAAACGATTTTCGAACTCTGAACGCATGTCCTGGACTCACAGGAAGTGCCTAGTTTGTTTTCAATGGACCCAGCTGAGAATTAGGAAGCGTCGCTTCGTCGTCTCAAGATTGTTGAGCAGAAGCGCACATGCACGATTGATTTGATTTGATTTGGTTTGGTTTGACGGACCATCTGGTTTTTGGACAGCGAGAGGCGTTGGATGATGGGCTGCATAGTCGATTGCATGGCATAGACAGACGCACGGCGTCCAAGCAGGACGGATTGTGACTTTGCGGGAGTCTGGGTTCGGTCAATTTCCTAGCATTAGATGGGCGAAGGCGATACATGAGCGCCCAGGGCCATCGCAGAAAGACATCATAGTTTTGGCATTCAAGTTGGAGCTTCGCCGTGTGAGAGGAGATTGAACACCGTAGTCGTGATGCAATCGGGTACCGGGCCGGACGTCACCACGGTGTGGCGGGCCTGACGCCAGCGAAAACGCTCTTAGTTTCGACCCCTCGAAAAACGCGTCTCCCTTCACATCCTCCCACCTCCAACTAACCCTTCGATGCGGCGCCAGCAGATTGCGCCGCAATAGGCATGCGTCAAGCCCGTCCTCTACCAAGCTGCTTCCATCCCTCATGGATTCGGAGTCCAAGACGTCGGATAGGGACGAGTCGCAGCTGTCCGACCCGCCCTCCGACAGCGACAGCGACGGCAACGGCAACGGCGACAGCTCCGGCAGCGACACCGAGACGCAGCGCACAGAATGGCTCGCCACGACGCGGCAGAGGCGCTCCACGGCCGGCAACCGCATGAAGTCGATGCTGGCCAACGAGGAGCCCGACTCGGATCTAGAGCTCCTCTTCGCCGAGGACGACGACGACCAGGGCTTCTCCGACGTCGAGGTCGATGCGTCGGACGTCCAGATGGACTCCTCTTCCGACGACGAGGACGATAACGCCGCCAACGGCGACGATCTCGAGGGCGAGAAAGAGCTCGAGCGACAGGCCAAGGAGCGCCGCGCCGCTCAGCGCAAGAGAAAGGCGCAGGAGGCCATCCCAGCCAAGTTCAGGAAGAAGGTCCGCATCGATCAGACGACGACCCCAGCCGCGCCCGCACCGCGCCCCAAGAAGAAGTCTGAGCGCGCGTCATGGCTGCCGTCGCCTTCCGACCTGCCGACGCGCGCCTCGTCTCGCTCAACGACTCGCATCTCCAAGGAGCAGCTACACCAGCAGATGGTGGAGCGCGAAGCCAGACGGCTGAAGCAGCTGGCCCAGATGCAGAAAAAGGCCGCCAAGCTCGCCGCCATGAAGAAGCCCCCCATGACGCAGGAGGAGCGCCTCGCCGAGGCCGCCGTCGTCGAGAAGCGCAACAGCAAGAGCCTGAACCGGTGGGAGGAGGCAGAGAAGCAGCGCGAGGAGGAGAGGAAGGCCAAGCTGGCGGCGCTCAACAACAGGACGCTCAAGGGGCCCGTCATCACCTTTTGGAGCGGCGTCAGGGAGTGGAAGGATGCCCTCGGGCAGCACGTGACGATGGTCGAGGAGAAGCCCAAGAAGAAGAGGGAAAAGGTAGACAAGGGGCCCAAGGGCAAGGGTAAGGACAAGGACGGCGACAAGGCTGCCACCTCCGACGCCGCCGAGAACAAGACGGACGGAAAGGCCACGGCCGCTGCTGGAGATGCTCCCCCCGTGCGAAAACCAGATCCAGACAGCCAGCCAGCACAGGAATCCCTAGCTGCCGAACCGACGACTGGACCGACCAGTGGCTCTACAGACAAAGCCCAACAAGACGTGGCTGGGCCTACGATGACACCTGCAAACGACGAAACGCAACCACCTCCATCACAACCTCCCGCACCCGTCCTAAAGCAGGAAGAGACTCCACGCCTCTTGGCAATGCCTCCTCTGCCGCCTCCTTCGTCCGCACCGCCCAGCGGCCTCGCAGCTCCAGCTCCCCCGCCGCAGAGCCCGAGCCCGCTGGCGACACCTTCGGGCATGTCTCGACCTGCGGAATCACGGCCGTCCGGCGTCCTCGCCGCACCCATACTGGCTCCCCCGCCCGGCATCAACATCAACGGGGAAGCGCAATCAGACGGCCCCAAGTCGAACGTCCTCGCGCCGCCGGACACGTCGCAGCAGTCTGCTCCTCCATCCCTGCAAAGACCCAGCCCGCGGCCGGAGAGGCCTTCTGTCGATTCCACACCTGCAGCGCCAGAATCAAAGCCCGAAGCAGCTCGCGAGACTCACCTCCAGCCCATACTGAACGAGGCCCTGCCAGCCACCAGCTTGGCGGACCCCAGCCAGCCGGAAGCGCCGCAACCCCCCTCAGAGCCAGCGCGGAACACGACCACGGCGCGCAACGCCATCATATACCGGAGTTTCGACGAGAACGCCATTCGCGACAAGACGGTGCAGACGCGGATCCTCTTTGGTCGCAAGATGACCAAACTCTCAAGTACGCCCACGGGCCCCCTGACCCCCTTCTCGCTGCCTCGCAAAACGCTGACCGCGCTTCTCCAGAGCCTACCCCCGCGCCCCTCTGCGTCATCACCAACCACCCAGCCCGTTATCGCGACTCGAAGACGGGCCTGCCCTACTACAACGCCGCCGCCTACCGCGAGCTCCAGCGCCTCAACAAGGGCGACTACCGCTTCAGCCGCCTCGTCGGCGCGTGGGTCGGCAGCGGCGCCCTGGCCGCTCGTGGCGTGCCGGACCGCTTCCTGAACCCGGAGCCCGAGGAGGTGAGGAAGAAGCGGCTGGAGGAGAAGAAGAGGAGAGCGGACGAGGCGGCCAAGGCCAAGGCGGAAGAGGAGAGCAAACAGCAAGAAAAGGCCAAGGCCAAGGCGGAAGAGGAGAGCAAACAGCAAGAAGAGGCCAAGGCCAAGGCGGAAGAGCAGAGGAAGCAACAAGAAGAGGCCAAGGCGCAGGGGCACGAGGAGAAGAAACCCCTCGAGGCTGACGGCGCTCCCGCTGCTGGGGCGAGCAACGACGGCAAGGCCACGGAGCAGGCGCCAGCCACGGACCCAGCACTAGCAGCATCGCCGGCGCAGCAAACCACGGTGGTGGCGGCTGCACAGTAGGTAGCAACCACGGAGAGAGACGGCGCCCCGTGTCGAATTCAGCTCTGCGCGGAGCGGCGGCCTGGTCATCTACGCCTCCGCAGAGGCTTTGTAGGAGTAGGATCAGACGGGTAAAGTAGCAGTGTAGATAATACCCCTTCCCTTAGGGAGACGAATGGAAAGGCCGAAAGGCCACCGTGTATCACTACAGGACAAGTATCACCGTACGAGTGTAAGAGGCACATGCGCGCACTGGGCCAAGGGCATGTCAGCTCGACGACGGCATCTTCAAATCATCAATTCAGATGTCTTCCTGGAGTCTCGTGGCAAAAATGTAGGTCTCAGTGCGCCACTCAAATCTATCCCTCAAATGCGGCAGATTCCAGCGTACATGCTCAAGCACATGTCTCATCCTCCGATGCTCTCTTGCGGCCACCAGTCCTGGCCTGCCGAGCGAAAAGCAGTTTGCACACCCGACTCCTGTATCTTCCGCCCATCATGCCTGGGGGGCCAAGCCTGCGTGAGAGAAGGGGTATCAACAATTATAGACATATTCAGTATTCTCCCCGGCGACTCGCGCCGTTCTCTTCTGCCGAATTGCAGCTCGTAGTGTTATACACAAGTAAAAATTAAGAAAACAAAATGTTAGGCCGTGTGGCCTGGAATGTTGCGTATCGTGGCCATTCATGTACGTGTCGGACATGAAAAGCGTCTTCCATCTATGAGAGTTGTGTCATGTGCATGGGATATGTTGTACAGTAGTAGTGAAGCAGGATACGTTGAGTGATTCGTTGTTCAGGGGCAGCTTCGGTGTCACCGGTCAGTTTCGCCCGCTGCTGATGGTATCCACGAGCCAGCTCAGCTCGCTGGCAAAGTCGTCCAGACCTGTGTCGATGGATGTTCCCAGCAGATTCGATCCGCTCAAGGGAATGCCACTGTCGCCACTGGGCAGTAATTGGGGAGTATTGAGTGTTGTCATGGCCAGGGTTGCATCAGTCGCGCTCTTGCATTCGTCGCTCTGCCGAGGTAGGCTGTAGCCTTTGAAAGACCGTTCCGTGGAGGAAGGCTCAGGCTGCGGCTGGCATGAAAAGTTGTCACCCTCGTTGCTGGAGAGAACTTCATCTTCGTCGTACGAATCATCCAAGCATGGCGATTCATCCTCCATCAACTGAGGCGAGGTCGGAGTTGTCAATAAGCTCGAGGCGGCAGAGGCGGACCGGCGAGGCTGCGAATGAGTCTCGAGCTTTGGGAGAATCTGAGGGGCCGCTGAGAGCCGGAGTGTCTGTTTTGTTTCCACCTCTGGGCCTCGTTGGCTCGAGGGACGCGGTGTGGCGAGGGTGAGGCAACTTGAACTAGCAGCGGTAATCGGTACCGAGTCTGACGATGCGCAACGTTGATATGGCGGCGGCGATAAACTCGTGGCATATACTTGATGTTCTGAAGTAGCCGAAGTTGCAAAATTGTCGTCGTCATCGACTTCCTCGGCAATATTGTCTGGAATTGTCAATGTCGGCGCCTGGTTCGGCTTGGACTCTGACTGCGATGGCATGTCTTCAATTAGGAACCGACGCAGCGACTCTGGTGAAATATCCCTCGTCCGACTACCTTCCGAGGGTGAGGAGCAGCGGGTCCCGTTCGTTGATGGTACTGAAAGCAGCGAGTGAGCAGTGGACTGCTCCCGAAAAGAATCGGCCTCGCAGTCACGGCTGGTTTGCTTTCGGGCGAAGAAACGCCTCCATGACGGAGCAGGTGAGGGCGAACGGGTACAGGGTCGGTTGTGGAGGAGTGACGAGGCGGAGCCAAGGCGGCGGACGGCGGCGTCGTCCACCGGGGCGGGAACTGGTTGGGGCGTGTTGAATTTTGCTTCGGGGTCCATCGTCTTGAAGCTCTCCAGACGCATCGAGGTGAGGGATGCGCTGCGGTTTCGCAAAGCTCGCTCGATGGGGACACTCAGGGTATTGACGGTCTGGCCTGGCAGAAATGGACAGGCCGTCGTCGAGGGCTGAGCAGAGTCATACGTCTCGGTCGAGCCATCCACCTCATACTTCAAGAAAAGGAATGTGTCAGCCTAATAAGTTACGGCGAGACATCGCTGGCAGGGCGGCGAAGGCGGGGACTAACATAGTAATAATACGTGGCACCCATTTTCAGGCCACCATTCCTCGACGGCAAGCCAATCCTGGCCTCGTCATCGCAAGAAATGTCCTTGAAGGAATAGCATCCCCTCCACTGGCCGCGGCCTCGCCGTACATCGCGTTTCATGTTGTAACACGTGGAAAAGTTGTCCCAAGAGCCAATAAGCTGGACGGACTGGACCGAGGGATCCGTCTCTCTGGAAACCTGCTGTCAGCTGAGAACTAGAAAAGGCCTTAAGACTCGTATGGGTGATGATGATGGACGGCATAGCCGTAGACTAGCACCAGAACGGAAGTATGAATCGCAAGCCCTCAGCCCCGTCGCCAGCCGTGAGAAGGTTTGCAGGGGTGGCAGGATGGGGCAGATTGCAGTGTGATGTGAACGCAAGATCGAATGAATATGTGAACAAATAGTTATAGCATACCACGAAATATGCGCAAGGGAGAGGTCGCGTATCCCGGGAATCGGGGCCCTTGTGGAAGCCCAAAGCCAAAAGAGGGTCTTGGCTACGGGAGGAGCACAGAGAAAGAAAAGCTGGTGATGTCTTGCAGGGGGGCAGGACGAATGCTATGGGCAAGAAACAGGGCCAACGAGAGACGGAGAAGCCAATAGACGAGAGGAAGATAACAACAAAATACAACATGAAAAGAGAATGCAAACGAACTCACAGCAAAAAGGTCACGAGAGTCGTGGTGGGATCCATAGTGAGCGGGGGCAGCAACCCGTGTAAATACTCGTCGTCGTCTCCCTTTCGTTTCCGTGTTGCTGACGCTCAGGGCAGGCGCCTATCTCTCGGCGCTGAGCGAAGCGCCGAAGCTGCGCGACAAGGGTCGACGGCTCCCAGTCTCGTCAATCATAGGCAGAGGCGAAGCAATGAAACACCATACCGCAGTCCCATGTTTGGAAAGGCTGCGGGGAATGCAATTGGCCAATTGACGACTGCGACAGAGGTGATCGCAAGCGCCGGGACGGGCCAGAGAGCTATTAATCGAAGCAGGGCGAGGAAGCGGCGCTTAATAGGTTTGTGCGCGACAGCAACAGAACAAGAATCGGAGAATTCGTCAAACGCCACTTGTTCACTCAGCAGGGATGGCCGGTGGAGATGCCGTGTCCCTTGTATGCCGATGTTTGAAGTTCTGTGGGCTGTCGTCGCAGCGGGCTCTCTGGGGTGGACGAAAACGGAAAGCTGACGGGTCAGCGCTGCGCCTTGGCTGCCGCAAGCCAGGTGCGGTGCGGTGGATGTCAGGTCAGTAGGATGAAACGAGCAAAAGGCGAGGTGGATTCAGTGAAGATCCCCCAATCGACTGCCGACGAGTCGTGTCGTGCTACACACGTAAGTGTAGAGAAGAATCTCGTACAAGTATGCTTCTTCGGCCACCGCCAAGGCGTATGAAGGGGTGGGTTGGACGATCTTCCGAGCAGTGCGCAAAGGTCAAGGTGACGACGACAGATGCAAGCTTCCTTATCTTATTCGGCGCTGCCACAACGATACAAGGCCCAGCCGGGGGTCTCTCCAGACGGGCTTAGCTCAGATGGCTCGTCGTCACTTCAGCCCGTTGATGCAACTGACGATGGCATTGGGCCAAGCACGCCAGCTGAATGCCAGGCTCGTCGGGTCGCTCGTTCTGCGGGCGTTGGTGTAAGCCAAGGCGGACCCAACGGAAAGTCTAACGAGCGCAGGCACTGACTGGTACGGAGCTGGTCTGGTCTGGATGCCAAAGCTGGCTGACGCTAGGCGCTTGATCGATCTCCTAGCGCATCATAGACCGATGCATGGACGGAGTCGTTGGCTGCTGATTAGCCTGGTTGACGATCCCGAGCTGTGGAGTTCTGCGCATGGGGCCCCCGTGCGGGAGATTGGACCTGCGAGAGGATGAATTCGCTGCACGTCCGCACGCTGGTGATGGACACTCATGGTATCATGGCATTGACGGGGAGCAGTGCATTGACGAGACGCTGCCTGAGCCAGACACAGCAGCGGCGGTCGAGGCGGAGCAGTTTCCGGTAATCCGCCTTCCGTGGAAACTGAAGCAGGCTTGGCAGGGTCGCTCATGCATCCCCGGCGGCTGGCTCTGCGGCCCAGGACAGGCAAGAATGGCAAGGTGGAGGGTCCTGCTTAAATTACACACGGGGTCGCGTCCAGCCAGTCACGATGCATCTGCGCTCTCCAGTATCAGGCACGATGGACCCCAACATCCCCCAACATCCCCCTTGGCCTCGCAGGAAATGAGGGCGTACCGCATAAATCCGACGACCGCTCCGTCTTGACCTCCATCGCCGACTCTCCGGCCGAGACTCGACGTGCGTGCTCGCAGGTGACGACGACGTTGGCGTGGTGGACTGGGGGCCAGACCGATAAATGTTTCAGCTCGCTTGACAGCAAAGTCGAGGGTTCAGCCGCCGCGCCCTGCAACCTGCAGCTTACAGGGTCCATTGCCCGTTTGGTCCTTGAGCCCTTGCACAAGCTTGTTTATCTCCTCTCAGAGCTGCGTGAGTGGATAGCCATTGAACGACGAGCACGCTCTCGGACACGTAAGTACCTTGGGTTGCATGCGGATAAGGTACGGACTACGGAGCGTCGATTGGTGGCGTTCGGTGAAGACTGCTCGCACGCGAGTCTCGATCGGCTGCACAGGCCGCAAATTAGCCTCGTCTCACGGCGTCGCCCGGCGGTGCGTTGGCACGGAAATACAGAGGCATTCCAAGGCGGGCTCGGTCGGGACACCGCATAGCAACCCGCCGCCCGAAAGATGGTAGCACAGCGATACTGATAAACGCGACGTGCATTTCGGCTTGGGCTCTCGTCCCACCCGTCCCGGACGAGCACGTACCAGTCCTTTCCATGCCCACGTGGAGTTATGTCGAGTGGCGTCGTCTTCAATAAATCTGGCTCATGGCGCCCTGCGGCACAGACCACAACACCTGGCCGCACGTCATCATCCGCATGGTTCTGGACAGATGGAAGCACAAACAAATCTAAATCAAGCAAGTTACGGTGTGGCCCAGCCCGGCAAGTATTGGTATCGAATCGCTCCACGTCACGGCTACGAGCGACAGACACGCCTGCATGCAGACATATCGAGTGAGACCTCTCTCATCATCCTCCAAGTGCCAGCAGTCTTCTTCCCGATGCGGCCCAGCCCCGCTCTGGGTCGTTCCAGTATCGCTTCAGTGACGTGACCAGCGTGAACTTTGAATCGCCGTTCAGCCTGGGCACTCGCCCTTTGCAGAGATACCCCGAGGTGCCAGCCAGATGGGTCTGCCACGCTCGGATGTTTGAGTTGCTCGTGGCCCACATCCCCGTCGATCATCTGGCGCGAAATGCGGCAATGCGTGTTAGTGAGTCTCCAAGTAACGTTAGAGGCGGACCGTAGGTATTCCCGGCTCATTACACCGGGTTCTTGCTCCATCCCACGGTCACATCCTCATAAACCAACGTACTCATCGCTCACCGCACGGTCCAAACAGCGGTATCGTACGACATACCCAGAGTATGCCTGGTCGTGGCGTTGCCTAGGTGCCTGAACTAAGTGTGTTCATCCGCCGCTCGCCACATGCCGCAGCGCGTGGCACGCCCCTTCGGAACACGGCCCCTTCTATATCCTCGTGGAACTTGCGCGGCCCGATTCCCTTCAAACACTCCTAGCGGCCGATCTTCACTGATGTCATTTGCTGTGACGCGCACCACTTCGAGCCGTTGGAGCAAGAAGGCATTTATCCGGTGTGGTGTACAAGTATTCACATTCTTCAGCCAGGTCTTGCATTGCGATGCATCATTCAGAGATAAGAAACCTCGTGCGAACAACGCGCTTTCGTATTCTCGCCAATTAGTACATGTCCGAGGAGTGAGCATTCCTAAGCTGTCCCAGCTCTCGAGCGTAAGGTATGATACATTAGATGAAAAGACTCCAGCAGGCTCCCAGAGAGGCAAAACAATAAGGCCGCCAGCGATGGTTGAGAATGAAATTAGAAACTCCCAGTGACGCGTAACAAAAAGCCAGGCAGTGGCCTTCCTATCCTGCTTCGCAAAGAGAAAAGCCAGCCCGCGCCCCTGTACTTTTGAATATACACATTCGGCACCGTGCACACCGGCCAGTAAAGCTAGGGTGAGAAAGTCCCTCGGGACAATGATCCCCCGCCGCTGCTCATTATGGGCAGGGCACTCGTACAGACGCATGGATTATAAAGTATTAGTTGTGGACTTGGCCAGTGTCCGCACGGTTGTCGTCGTCGTCGTAGTCGTCATCCAACTAAGCAGCCTCAGCCCAATGTCAAAGACGAAAGGGACCAAACTGGTGGACAGCGAATACATGCGGTTCGGGCAAGAAAGGGGTAGGGGCAGCGTGGGAGCTTGTAAATGCCGTGGTTGAGGGATAAGATTATAGTGGTGAAAAGAATCCAATTATGGCAGGCATGATCATCGTCTCTTGTCTACTTCGTCTTTTCGGCATGCTTCTTGTTGGCCTCCAGTCGATTGGTGCGGGTGCCCTTGTACTTGGTCCCCAGCAGGGTGTCCCAGAAGGTGAAGAAGGGCTGCGAGAAGTTGGCCTTGATGCCCCACGTCTGGTGATGGATGTCGTGGTAGGCGGCATTGTTGCTCGTGATGATCTGGAGCGGGTCCCAGGGGAAGGAGTAGCCGCAGTGGTCGTCGACGGTCTTGATGGTCGAGAGGGTGAAGAAGCAGGTGCCCTGGCGCAGGGTCATGCCCGTGACCTTGAACGCGATGGCGGCGCCGAGCGTGTCCAGCAAGAAGCCCTCAAATGGGTGGTTGTAGAGGGCACCGTAGGCGTAGGGGACGTAAAGGCGGTGGTGTCTCGAGTGGAAGGTGGCTAGAGGAGGCCCAGCATTAGCAACAATCCATCAAGCGAAGCTTCAGGCTGGGAGGCGCCGGTACGAGTCAACTTACTGTACAGCCAGCGGTTGGTGTGCATCAACCGGTGGAGGAAGTACTGCCAGGTATCGAGGAGGAAGACGCCGACAAAGAACTGCAGGGCGGGGACGAGGAGGTGGTAGATGACCTTGGAGACTGCCAGCTCCCAGGGCGCAAATGCCGGGACGGCAGACTCGGCGGTGGCCACGAAGGGGTAGCGGCCCCCGGCCAGCGCACCGGCGAGCAGCGGGTGGGTGGCGGACATGTTCTTGGAGATGGCCGTGGCGTTGAGGCCCAGCAGGCCGAGCAGGGCTGGCAGCGCACGCTGGGCCAGCCTGAGGCGGGTAGCCCAGACGGCGACGTCGTACTCGGCCTTGCCGTGCATCTCGGCAGGTTCCGTCAGGGCGAGGACGGCGCCGGTGCCGACCTGGATGACCTGCTGGATGAGGACGTCGCGGGCGACCTCGTAGCGCGTGGCGTGGTTGCGGCGCAGGATCTCGTCGGGGGTGTGCAGGCGGTACTGGGGGAAGAAGTCGAAGACGTCGATGACGTGGAAGAATATGGACATGGCCCAGTAGACGGCGACGGGCAGGAGGAGGGACAGCCAGAAGTCGGATATCCATTCAAAGACGTCGCCGGTGGGCTCGAGGCTGAAGGTCGGCAGCGGCGGGAGGGCCGCGTCGAAGAGGGTCTCGTTCGCCATGGCGGAGGCTGCAAAGGGGTTGGACGTGCGGTTGACCATGACCTCCTCGGCTGCAGCTGGTCGTCGACGCAGGTCTTCCGGGCGGACGGCGAGTTCGGCGGTGGGCGTGCGAGCACGAGGGCGTTTTGTCGCTGGCGCGGCGGACGGAGCGGGACGGGAGGCGCGCGCGCGACGACACGCTCAGGCAACAAAGGGCGACCCAATGGACAGAAGGGGGTCGAACCAAGCAGCAGGGTTGAATCAAGGGGGAGGACGTGGTCTGGAGATGTGTCGTGGGCGAGAAAATGAGTGGACGAAGCTGGATGATGGAGGCGAAGAGCGCGGAAATGCCAGGGGAAGAAGCCTTTTGAGAAGTGGCGTCGGTCGCCCGGGAGTATCGGAGGGTCGCTCGGATTTGGGCCAGTCCAGTCGGTCGGGCCGGGTGGCGTGTGGGTGGACTGGTGGATTGGTGGATTGGCGGACGGGGGACGATGGATGACGGGAGGGAGCTGGGAGATAATCATGCAGTCCGTCCTGTCTTGTCTCAGGGTCTCTCCACGTCAGGGCAAGCAGCAATACCAAGGCAGGCGTGGGCTTTTTATCAATCTCGGCTGCCGCCTGTCCCGACTCCTCGTCGGGCCAGCACATCAGCCCACCCGACGCTCTACGCGTACGCGCACACGAACGGCTCCTCGTGCCATCTGCGCTGTCCAAAGTCAATGCGCGTCATGTGCGGACGCGGCCGACGTCCACGGTGCGTGCACGGGTGAAACGCGTGTGCGAATCAAGGTAAGGAAGCTTCGCCTTTGCTAAGGTATGGTGGCCCTGGCGATGATGGCCCGCCGCGTCCCGCCGGCCGAGCCACCAGCGTGACGCCGACGTGGCCTCGCCAAGCCGAGGCACCCGATCTGAAGCAATGAGGCGCCCTACATCTCCATCACGCTATGGTGGCCTGGCGGGCTCAGCAGATGATGGCGAGAAAGCTCGCTGTGCCTGCGGAGACGTGATCAGTCGGTCAGCCTTGTGGGCCCCGGTCCCTGAGGCGGACCTGTCCGCGCGAGCTGCTGTGCTTTGACCGCGTCGATTGATACTATATATACGTTTCAGGTGTGCATGCCTTGCGGGTAGTCGTCTGTAGACACTTGTAGAGCATCGCTTTGGGCGGTGTCGTGCCCAGCCGATTGTTGCTTACGGCTATCGTAGCTTCACCTCACGTTCAATGTGGTTGCCGTATTTAGGTAGGTGGCTAGCTACCCTATACCACTAACACAGCTCGGGGTGGACGCTTGCGCGTGCAAATGATGCGTTCTGGTGCGTGGTATGGTTTGCACAGCGACTATTTGTTCCTGACAATGGCTGCTCCATACGAATTTGGGGATATGGGCACACTTCTATGTCGCTCGATACGATATCTCGGTCGCTGAAACCCGAGCCCACGTCCCATCACTAGCAGCGCCCGTGCCGTCAATCCATCGTCGCATTGACCGTCCAGATAGCGACCGACAGCGTCTTGATTGAGCAGCGAGGACATCACTTAACGTTTCTCGTCCGTGGACATCCTCGGCATGCGGCCCTCTGTCGTCCGCGACACCGCACTTACAAGTACAACCCAACCGCGCCGACCCGCCCACCGACGTCTCGGCCGCTGCCCCGGTAAAGCAATGCGACCCCTGTCTTGCATAGCCAACGCACCGGCCCAAGGCCCTGGAAAAGCGTCGCCCGGGTGAAAATTTCCTGCTCCAGCGGGGCTTCGCAGCACACCGCGTTTGGCTTCTGGCGACCCTGGATTGGCCGTGGTAGCGCCCGAGAACCCCACCACGCTGCCCGCCACCATCCCGCCTGGAATTTTATTCTTCGCAGTTTGCGCCTCCTCTTCCCCCTCGAGCCTCGCATCTCCTCTCTCCACCCGCGTCCATCTTCCTTCCCTCCCCATCCGCATCCTCGCCGTCGACTCGTCGCAACAGCCGCCACCATGATCATCTTCAAGGTGCGTTCAATCAGGCCTCGCAGCCGCCGGGGAAGCGCTGGGCACGACGTTCCGTCTTACCCCGCCGCGGCGCTGCCTTTCCCCGCCTCGAGCGCTCTTCACTCTGGCTGACAACAACTAGGACATCCTCACCGATGACGAGATCATCTCCGACTCGTACGACCTCAAGGAGGTCGATGGCATCGTCTACGAGGCCGACTGCGCCATGATCACCGAGGAGGCTGTCAACGTCGGTATGTTCCAGGACCTCCCTCGCCGCTGTCTGCTCGTACATCGGTGGACGCACCTCGCGGCCGCTCTCGCCCCTACAGCTCTCGATATCCAGCCACCGTACGAGTGGGACGATGGCCTCACTCGCGCGGGCATGCCCTGATCCCTTTGGAGGATGTCATTGCTGACCAAAGCGACTCTTAAGACACCGGTGCCAACGCCTCCGCCGAGGAAGCTGAGGATGCTCTCGAGGACGCCGCCGTCAAGGTCAACAACATTGTCCACTCCTTCCGCCTCCAGTCCACCAGCTTCGACAAGAAGGGCTACCTGGCCTACCTTAAGGGTGCGAAACCTACATGCCTGTCCCTTTGCGACGCCTCCACTAACATGACCACCTTTGCAGGCTACATGAAGGCTGTCAAGGCTAAGCTCCAGGAGAAGGACGCCAGCGAGGAGACCATCAAGGCCTTCGAGAAGGGCGCTCAGTCTTACGTCAAGGACAAGCTTCTGCCCAACTTCAAGGACTTTGAGTTCTACACCGGCGAGTCCATGAACCCCGATGGCCTGTAAGCATTCCCTGGACGCGCGCCAAACCACTGCACTGCAAATACTGACGCAATCCACAGCATTGTCCTCCTCAACTACCGCGAGGATGGTGTCACCCCCTACATCGTTGTCTGGAAGCACGGTCTCTCGGAGATGAAGGTCTAAGCGCATGGCTCCAGGGAACCTGCGTGCGCCTTGCTTTCTCAGGGCTATGATGATTTAGAAAAAGCTACATGATGTGTTTTTTCAGCGCCTGGCCGTACACCGCCAACCCACCATAGCAAGAGAACTATAGGAAAAGAAGAAGATGATGAATCACAGGGCCTTGGGTCCCGTTCCAACAGCCACTCGTCCGCCTGCCACGTTGCATACGTACACTCAATTGCAGGGTCCAATCGCGCACCGCAAAACGCCGTCCCAATGCTTGATTTGTTTTCACGAGAAGGGATGTTTCAAAATGTCGGCCTCGTCGACATGGGGATCGGTGGCGGCACGTCGTCAGCCGAGGGAGGCATGGTTGAGGTTCCCAGACCAGGCTTCTTCTTGGGCGGAGGCGGCGGCGGCTTCTTCTTTCCAGCCAAGCCGGGCACCGACCCTGTTGATTCGGTAGCGCCCGTCGCAGCGCCCGTCGCAGCGCCCTCCTGACCTTGCTTGCCCGCGTAGGCCCCGAACTTATCCGTGACACCGTACTTTTGGTTCAGGCTGTTTGCGCTCTTGACTCCGGCCGCGACCTGCTCGCCGTGACGCTGCCGGAAGTTGTTGGCCGTGGCGGCCGCCGCCTTTGCGTCCGACAGCGAGACGGAGGAAGGATCCTTGTGAAATGACGAAGCCGTCTTGAGCGCGGCCTGCTTCTGCGCCCAGCTTGTGCCCTCGCTGGGAGGCTGCGTGCCCGTAGAGCCTGACGACGTCCCCATCTTGGAAAACCTGTTCTGGAGCTCGTTGACCTGGAGGCCGGCGGCTCCAGGTACCGGTCTCGGAGGAGGCGGAGGGCTGGGCGAGCTGGCACTGGCAGGGCTGGAGCGTCCGATGCCGAGTCCCGGGACGGACACGCCCGCGGCGCCCAACCTGTCGACAGCTCCCTGGTTCAAGAGGGCGTTCCCGGTGTTCGACGGGCTGACCTTCTGCGGGCTCGCGCTGCCATTCCTCGGAGGAAGCCGCGGAGGCAGACTCGGGGGCCCGGGCTTGCTCGGAGAGGCAGTCGACGGCGAGCTCCGTCCATCCGCACCATCTCTCCGGCCCGGCGGCCGGGGAAGGTGGCCCGTCGCCAGGCCCGTGGTGTCGACGCGGTACGGGCCCCGCGGCGCAGGCTCGGCGTCCTCCTCGGGGGCCGCCTCCGGGGGCGCCTGCTCGTCGGCCGGGGCGCGCGGATCCAGGTACTTGGACGGCGCGGTGACGACCTTGCGAGGACCCGTCGGGGCCGGCGGGGGCGGCAGGCCGGGGGCGCGCTTGGGCGGCGGAGCGAAGGAGGCCGGGTCCTTGAGGTCGGAGAGGGGGCGGGCGACGTGCTGGGAGCGGTCGGCGTCGGCGTCCTTGTTGCGGCCCATGAGGCCGGACTGGGCGGGCGTGTGAGACACGGGGAACATGAGCCGAGCCGGCCGAGGGGAGCATGCTTCATCGCCGGGGCGCACTCACCACCTGGCCCTTGAGGGTGGTACCCTTCTTCTCGGGGTGCCACCCGTTCTTCATCAAGCCTTTGAACTCGGGCATGATGCCGGCTCGGCGCGCTGTCGTCGGAGCCTGCAGTCTGTGCGGATCGCAATGCAGGATCGGGGCGCGGCGGGTGGTTGCAGGACGTGAGGTGCAGGGTGCGGGGGTTGACGTAGGAGGTACCTACTCGTACTCGTGCTCGTCCTGCAGAGGCGCCGGTAGCGCGGGGCAGCAGGTGCTGCGATTCAGGTAACACGCACCTCACCTTGCAAGTACCTTACCTTACGTTAGCTATCCGAAACTACGCCTTGCGCTCGCCGCGTCTACTCGTCAACGTTCGCACATAATCCACTGCCGAGAGACCTTGTCTTCTTGTTCGCGCAAGGGCCGCCTTGTTTCGCCGGAAAGAAACAAGACAGGCCCCCCGCAGCAAAGTCCCGCCGCCCAGGCGCATCGGCCAGACCTCCAGCGACGCGTCCCGTCGCGTCGAGCCATCGCCGGCGAGCGACCAGCTCGTCGCCGTCGATCCCAGACGAGCCACCATGTCTGCACCCACGACGTCTGACTATGAGCTCTTGACGGAGCACTTCAGCTACCCGCCTGTCGTACGTATCCTTGAATCCCTCGCACTGCTTCTCGTAGCTCACATCAGCGCTCCCGTAAGGCCCTGCTCGACGACATCATCAACACCGTCAACGTCCTCTCCGACCGCGCCATCGACTCCGTAGAGCGCCTCCTCCTCTCCATACCCCCGCAGAAGCTCGGCTTCGGCTCCAAACCGCCCAAAAAGTCCAAAGGCGACGGCAATGGCACCGCCGCCGCCGACTCCCCCGAGGAGGCGGCCCGGCTGGAGATCGAGAACGGGACGCACCAGCTCGAGACGCTGCTCAATGCCTCCATCGACAAGAAGTTCGACCTCTTCGAGCTGTACGTGATGCGGTACATCCTCACCGTGCGGCCCGAGCACCAGCCCTACATGCGCCTCGCGCACTACGACGGCCTGGACCTGGCGCCGGGACCGCAGCCGGACCGCCCGACGGTCGAGTCGGTCACGGCGCTGCGCCGCAGGCTGCAGGCGAGCCAGAAGCTGAACGTGGCCCTCGAGGCGGAGAAGGCGCGCAACGACGCGCTGCTGCGGAAGTTGAGAGGCCTGCTGGGCGTGCCGGACGCCGACGTCAAGGCTGAGGAGGGGACGCAGCCGAGTCCCTTTGGGTTCCTGCGCGACAAGGGCACTCTCGAGGAGGGCGGCACCGAGAAACCCATCACGACGACGACGGAATTCGCCCTCTCTCAGCTCCAGGCCCTGCGCTCCCTCTCCACCTCGCTCCGCACCATCCTCCCCGACCTCGGCACGGCTGACGAAGCCGGCGCCGACGCCGACGACGACGAGCAACGAACCACCGGCAGCAAGAAGTCGTGGCGCCGCGAACGCGCAGAGTACATCGAGGCCTCGTCGCGAAAGTACCTCGAGCGCGCCGGCGGGCTGGAGCTCGGCCCGGGGGGCGAGGTGCGCGACGGCGACTGGCAGGGCGCGGGCAGGGCCCTAGCGAAGGACGAGGTAGAAGGGCTGGAGAAGGTGGCAGCTGTGCTCGAGAGCGGCGGCGCATGTTCCGAGAAGGGCGGCGGCGGCGGCGGTGCTGGTGGCTCAGGGGAAACGGGGGAGTGACGCCGCGGCTGGGTCGTTGGCGAACTACATTAGAGACGAGATGGGCTTCGTCGAGGCGTGAGGCGCACACGGGACACAACTGGGGACACAATTGATGGGATTCTGGGATTTGGATATCTAAGTTAAAAAGGCTATGGCGCTGGTGGTCAACCCCCGGCGATGCGGGCAATAGTTACAGCAGATACTCGTACACACGTATGTTACAACAGCAGGCACACGTTCACGGCGTCCGCTCCCATCAGCTCGCGTGCCCACGCAGCCTCGCCTGCAGCTCCGGCGGCACCTCGTCCCAGTCGATCAGGCCGTTCTCGCGGGCCATGTACCAGAAATGATGGCGCCAGTACCGCGCGTCCCTGCCGACGTCGACGCCCTCGGTGGCGGCGCGGCGGACCTTGTGGCGCAGGACGGCGCGCACGACGTCGCGGGCGTCGGCGGGCCGGTCGGCGGCGAGCAGGGCGCGCAGCAGGTCCGTCAGGCAGGGCAGGGAGGTGACGGGGCGGCCGGCGCGGGCGAGGTCGGCGAAGACGACCATGGCGGCGGGGGTGTCGCCGGTGGCGGCGTGGGCGCTCATGACGCGCTCCCACAGCGTCTGGTCGCCCTGGGCGACGTGGGTGAGGTTGTGCTCGCGCAGGATGGCCTGGACGGCGCCGGGCTGGCGGGGGCGGCCGTGGTCGCGGGCGAGGGCGCGCTCGATGAGGATGGTGACCATGTGCGGCGTGGCGGCGAAGCCGGCGGCGCGCATGTGCTCCTGGACGGCGGCGACGGCCTCGTCGGCGCCGCCGTTGGCGAGCGAGGCCACGGCGTAGAGCATCTTGCCGTACGTCTCGAGGTTGGCGCGCAGGCCGGCGGCCTCGATGTCGGCGAAGACCTGCCGCACCGCCTGGACCTGCTCGGCGGCCGACGTGTTGTCGAGGTGGCCGAGCACCTCCTCGAGGATGACGGTGAAGGTGGCGGCGTCGGGCTCGACGCCCTGCGCCTTCATGGCGCGCAGCAGGCCCTGCACGTCGTCGGGCGTGCCGCCGCCGCGGAAGCTCTCGCGCAGGAGGATGTTGTAGGTGCGGATGTTGGGCGCGATGCCCTCGCGGCCGGCCCAGGCGAGCACCTCGTTGGCGGCGGCGAGGTCGAGGCGGACGAGGCCCTTGAAGGCGGCGTTGACCACCTCGACGTTGGGCTGGACGGCCACGGCGGCGGCGGCGGCGGCGTCGTCGCCGCGCCTGGCCACGGCCTGCTTCCACAGCGCCATCATCTCCGCCAGCGCCTGGATGCCCGCCTGGGGCCTGCCGGCCTCGATGAGGCCCGAGATGCGCTCCGTCCAGATGACGGCGTCGAGCCGCATGCCCGACCCCGCGAGCTTGTCCCAGAGCGCGGCGATCTTGTCGACGTCCTTGCACATCTTCCACCCGTGCATCATGGACGTGTACGTCTTGACCGTCGGCTGCACCCCGATCTCCTGCATCAGGTCGAGCGTCTCCTGCAGCTTGGCCGGCCGGCGCACCGCGCACCACACGAAGATCCAGAAGTCGAGGAACTCGGGGTCCTCGCGCATCTGCCGCGCGAGGTCCGGCTTCTGCGCCAGCCGGGCCTTGAGGTCCTGCCAGATGGAGACGACGGCGCCCGTGTTGCGCGAGCGGTACGCCGCGCGGAGCTGCTTGTGGAACGTGCTGAGGCTCGAGGCCGACGCCGCCCCGTCGGAGCCCTTGGCCTTGGCGAGGCTGTGCCTCCACGGCGCATCGGCGTTGTCGAGCATGGCCACGGCGTGAGGCCACTGAGCGACCACGTAGGACCGGAGCTCCGGCAGCTTCGACGACGGGAAGCGCATCTTCCCTCCGAGCACGTCCTCGACGTAAGCCTCATCCGCGGCGCCTCGCTGGAGGGCCGCCGCCGCGAGGTTCAGGAGCGGCGCGGCCTTGACCTGGGCGCCGGGCCGCGCGAGTCGCGGGTCGGACAGGACGGCGAGGGTGGCCAGAAGGCCCGGGACCAGCTCCCGAGCCTGCTCGAGATGGAACTGGACGAAGATGCTGGCGAGGGCCTTGGTCGCGGGAGCCATGTTGCTCGTGCGCTGCGGCTGGGCGTCGGTGTCCTTGAAGACCTCGTCGGCGGTGGGCAGGACGAACTGTGGCCCGGCGTGGTGGCCCTGGCCCTGGCTCTTGCGCCTCAGCTGCGAGATATGCCTCCACATGTCGACGAGCTCCTCGACGATGGCGTTGCGCTCGGCCGACGGGTGGCGCTCGCCGACGAGCGCGTGGCAGAGGTTGAGCACCAGCT
Source organism: Tolypocladium album (assembly GCA_024341135.1). Taxonomy (NCBI): domain Eukaryota; kingdom Fungi; phylum Ascomycota; class Sordariomycetes; order Hypocreales; family Ophiocordycipitaceae; genus Tolypocladium; species Tolypocladium album. The sequence continues at coordinate 68,175 of JALHCF010000168.1, read as the reverse complement.
CGTTGCGCACGTCGAGATCCCACTTGCCGATGCTGGCGCACATCCTGGACAGGGATAGGGCACTGCCCGTCTGCCCCTGCTCGGCCACGGTGTCGCACGCGCGGGCCAGGAACTGCGTCGTGGACAGGTACAGGTGCTTGGGCATCTGGCCGCGCATCTCCCTGACGTGCGGCCAGATGTCGGTCTGGAAGAGGCGGAGCTGCTCCCGCGGCTCGACGTGCTTCTCGGTGAGCTCCTTCATCTTGGCGGCGATTTCCCACTCGCCCAGCGTCGGTGGTTGCCGTGAGACGGCGGCGGCCTCGCCCTCTGCTGCGGCCGAGGCTTGGGCCTTTTTCACGACGTCGTTGAAGAGCGCGACGGCGCTCTCTTGCGAGGAGGCCTTGGAAGGGGGTTTCCGGGACCCTGCTGACTTCTGTCTGAAGGAGCTGCGTCGCCCGCTTTGCGTAGATGCTGCTGCCGCTGCTCCAACGCCCGGCTGCCGCTCATTGCTGCTGAGTTCGGGCTTCGCTGTCGGGGCTTGATCTGAGTGCGCGTCGGCCAGGGACGCAAACCAGGCCGCGGCGCCGGACCTGCGCGCAGAGGCAGCGACGCGCATGCGCGAGGCGCATCTCCAGCATGTCGATCTGGGCGCGTACATGACGGGCGGCGTGGTCGGGGTGGAACGAGAAGGGCGTGGGTGTGCCGAAGCCGGGAGAGCTTCCGGACATTTTTGAGAGGTGAGGTTGGCGACAGGGGTGAGCGCCAGCCAATGAGAGCGCGGCACGGACGAACGTCTTTGGCATCGCTGGCTGGTTCCTCGATTGGGGCTTGAGCGCTACGTTTGAATGCCCAGCCAGAACCCGGGAATTTTTTTCACTGAGCGGTGTGATTCTATTGATTCTCACAGGCCATCGACTGACCAAGGAGAAAATAAAACAAAATACGTCATAAATCCCCCTCTGCCGCCCCTGGTATCCAACCCATCGCCCACAGTCGTTTCTCGTCGCCCGCAAGCACGCACACGCGCTCACAGCGACGCCGAGAACTTGCCGTCGACGGCCTCGATCTTCTCGATGCTGCGCCTGTAGCCCGGCTCGCTCTCGAGGCGCTCGACGTACTCGGCGACACGCGGGTGGGCCTTGGCCCAGGAGCCGCCCTCCCAGTCGCCCATGTCGTCCCAGCGGTCCTTGGCGGCGATGAGCGGGAAGCTCATGAGGATGTCGGCGGCGGACAGGGCGTCGCCGCAGAGGTAGCGCCCGCCCGAGGTGGCGAGCTGGCCGTCGAGGAACCGGAGGTGGCGCTGGGCGTTGGGGAAGATGAAGAGCGAGAAGATGCGGTTGGCGACCATTGCCGTGATGGGGCGCACGAAGAAGGGCACCTGCGTCGACCTGAGGCCTGCGGGCTCGGTCAGTCAGTCAGTGAGCGCGCTGCCGCGACATCCTCCTCCTCCGGTGACGACGTACGGGAGATGACGAGGGCCATGACCAGCGTCGGCATCAGGCTCCCCTCGGCGTAGTGCAGGAAGTACTGGTAGCGCAGCCAGCCCTCCGTCTCGCCGCCGACGCGGCCCTCCATGCCGTCCCTCCAGCGCGCGGGCACCAGGCGCCGGCCCTCGGGCAGATGCTCGCACAGGTACTGCGTCATGAGGCCGCTCTCGGCCAGCACGACGGGCTTCTCGCCGGGCGCCGCCGCGATGCTGACGACGGGCGACTTGCCCAGCGGATGCACCTTCTCGAGCTCCGGCGGCGCCAGCATCGTCTGCTTGTCGCGGTGGAAGATCTCGAGCTCGTAGGGCGCCTTGAGCTCCTCGAGGAGCCAGAGGATGCGCTGCGAGCGCGAGTGGTCGAGCCTGGGGGTTGCGCTGCTGTTAGCTGTGACGATCGTGCGTGGTGATATGCCGGCCGCGACACCCACCAGTAGAGCTTGATCTGGGGGAGCGGCTGCTCCTCGCTGGCGGTGGCCATGGTGACTGACGGTGCTCTGGGATGTGCGGCCATGGGCAATGTCCTGGAAGCGTGGGTGAGGTCGGGACGAGAGGTCTTGGGATCAGGGGACGGGATGGACTGCCATCGAGCGAAGGGAGTTGCTGCAACTTAAACCTTCTCGACCTCGCACGACTACCTTACGTTACAGCCGAGAAGCGCCAGCGCATCCACGGCAATCTCGCCGTCGAGCAACGCCCGCCCTGCCATGACGACAAGATCCAGCGTCGGCGCATCTCGTTGCCGACGCCATCCCCACCTTTTCGTCGTCCCTGGTGCTAGTGTCGAGCCATGGACCTCGGGCCAGCAGCCAGGCACACACCCCTTGCCCGCCCCATGCCCCCTCGGTGCAGCCCATACAACCCAGTTGTGCTCGTAGTTCTATCCAAGGGCCTTGCCTCCAGTCGGATCGCCGGGTGCACTTGTTGGCCGTGTCGTCGTCGTCATCATCGTCGTCGTCTGATGCAGAGACCGACGGGCCGTTGGGAGGGAGGCTTTCATCTGAGCGAGGGGCGCAGAGCTCTGCGTGTGATTGGACCAGATGCGAAACGCAGCACGAGGCATTCTTTAACGTTAAACCTCCGACGTCGTTCCCAGCTCTTGCGGGAACGCACGCTCCAACGCCACGCCGTTTTAGTCCTCGCATCCTCGTACTTCGTATAGGCGTCGCGTCGCCTCTCGTCGCCCTGCTTCTGCTGCTGCCGCTGCCGTCAAACGCCGCCTGCATCGTCACAGCTATTGCACAAGATCAAATCAGGTTGAAAACGCCAGTGTAGCCTCTCAAGTGTCTACCCTGTCTTGCCATCATCATCGGCCCAAAGCGGAGAGAACAAAGGACAGCTCCGTACATGCATGTAACCCACAACCCCCCAACGCCGACCGGCCATGTTTGCCAAACTCGCGACACCCGTACATCGCCCTCTCTGTGCGCCCTCATGCATTGATAAACAAACATGCTCCGTGTCATCGTCCGCGACAATAGCCCTTGCTTCCGCATCATCCCCCACCTGTGAGGGCCCTTGCTCCAGGCCGTGTCAAGCAACCAGCAGCCGGCGTGCCCGCCGGATCAGCGACGCCGCGTCTTTGCGGCCACTCTGCCTGCCGGCTCGGCCGCCGCCTCCCGCTTCTTCGTCTGCTTCCTCGAGCGCGGCGGCGGCGGCGGGTCCGCGTGCAGGTGCCCCAGCTCCTCCAGCGCCGCCGTGTTCTCCCACTGCAGGCAGCGGTAGTTGGGCGGGTCCGGCGTCTTCTCGCGGATCCGCGAGCTCGTCCGCTTCGACACGCCCTCGTCCTTCTTGTCCGCGTCGCCGTCGGCCGCCGCCAGGTACTTCTTCCGGTTCTCCATGTGCGTCGCGATCCTCTCCTTGTAGTTGAGCAGCTCCTTGCGCAGCTTCAACTCGTTGAAGCCTCGCGGGTCCAACCACCGGATCAGCTGGTCCAGGTCCTCGGGCTCCGAGATGTAGCCCCACTGCCGCGCCGTGAATATGCTCGTGCCGTTCTCCTCCTTGGCCTTGCGCTCCGCGATGGTCGTGTCGAACTTGGCCTTGTACTCGTTCTCGAGCTCGGCCGGCACGTTGATGTAGCCCTCCCGCTCCAGCTCGTCGGGGCCCTGCACCCAGATGCACCCGTTCGCGTACTCGGCGTAGGCTGTTGAGCTGTTGGGGAGGCCCGCGTACGGCATGCCGTTGCGCTCGAACCAGTAGTACCGGTTCCAGAACCGGTCCTTGCCCAGCACCCTGGTCCTGGGGCAGTCGGCCTCGCGGAGGTCGTTTTCGATGACTGCGACCTCGTCTTCGCACTCCTTGATGATGTCCTCCTTCTTCTGGATCTCCTTGAGGATCTTGTTGTACTGCTTCATCTGCTGCGGAGGTAGCTTGATCGTTTCCTTTTGCTCCCTCTCCCTCTCCCTTTCCTTCTCCCTCTCCCTCTCCCTCTCCTTTTCCTTCTCCTTGAGCTTTCGTGCTTTTTCCTCCTCGCGCTTTCGTTGCTTCTCTGAGGGGCCACGTCCGCGGCGCTTCTTTTGAGGCTTGCCGTTGTCATCGCCGCTGCCGTCGGCTTCGTCGTCGTTCCCGACTTGCGATTGGTCAAGGTCGGTCATCGTGACATCTTCCTTCTTGACCGAGTCGTTCGACTCCTCCGCGGGAGTGTCTTCCGGCATCATGGCCCTGCGTTCCTCGTTAAGCTGACGGAGGTCCTCGATTCTGAGGGACGTGTCAGTGAGAAATACTTTGAGTATCCGGTCTCGGATCCATCCACTTACGCTTGTTTCCGCTGTCGCTGCCATTCGATTCTGTCCTTGCGGTACTTGGTCATGGTCTCGCTGCAGTCCTCCATGTACCCTCTGACGGCCTTGGTCTCCATTGTGAGCATGCACAGCATCTGCAGCGCCCGCACCCGGTAGTTGACGTCGAGCTCGGCGTACGTCTGTCGGACAGCCTCTTGTGACGGCTCCACGTCGGGGGGGACCAGCTGCAGGAGCAGCTCCTCGCAGATGGCCTCGTGCCGCTCGTTCTTTGAAAGTTGGTGGAGCAGACCAACGAGGATCCTCTGCCAGCCACCCTTGGCAAAGTCCCGCTTGCGCAGGTGCTCAATCCAGTCGTACTCCTCGAGGAGCTCGTCGGCACGGTGCTTCGACTCGAGCTCCGCCCTGAGAGTCTCCTCCTCGGCGGCGGCGGCTTCGGCTGCCAGTCGTTCGGCCTCGAGCTTGGCAAGGCTGCCCCTGGTGGCCCGACCAGACCGCTTCGGCTCTGGTTCCGGCGTCGCCTCGGCTTCCTCTTCCTCGTCGTCTTCCTCCTCCTCGTCGCTTTCCTCCTCCTCCTCGACCTCAGGAAGCGTGATCCTTACTTTGCCGCCGTCCGCTTCGGAGTCGACCAGGATTTTCAGCACGGAGCAGTGAATTTCCTCAAACAACTGGACTGGCACCTCGTCGGAAGCCACCGACATGGCCTCGACAAAGTCATCGAAGGTGAAGGAATCCAGCTGAAATATCTCGCAATAGACGTTGAGCGTATCCCAAGTCTCCAGCAGCGAGCCAACGGAGGACATCTCGATGTGATCGTATTTGGGCTCGACGCCATCTTCAGTCTCCGCTGGAGGATCCTTGCACATGAATTTGAGCCTGGGTCGCACGCTGCCCTCCTTGGGCGCCAGCTGAAGATCCTCGATCGGGTACTTCGGGGGCGGTGGCGGGGGCGGGGGCGTCGGCTCGCGGACCACGGTGCTGTGCCCGTCGTAGTGGCCTGGAGGGTAGCTCGCTCCGTTGACGCCGTTGACGGACATGTTGAGCGGCCACTTGAGGCCCTTGGCGCCGTGCGCGTGCTTGCCCTTCTGGCTCTTAGGCGCCGGCTTCAGCTCGGGCAGGCGGACGGGACCGGGGTGCAGGCCGGAGCCGTGGCCGTTGACGTCGTGGGAGGGCCCGCGCTTCTGAGCCTGCAGCTGCTTGCGCTCCTGGACCTTGGTGTCGTAGCGCAGGTGCGGCGGGACTCTCGTGTCGATGTGGTACTGGCCGGCGTAGTTGTGCTTGACGAGCCACGGGGCGCCATTCCACGCCTCCCTGACGACCGTCTTCTTGATGAAGGATCGGAGCATGGCCTTGGTGAAGACGCCGCGGTCGCGGCAAATGTGCTCGTCGGTGACCATGGTCTCCTCCTCGGTGTCCTTGAGGTTGACGAGGTAGCGAGTGACGGGCTGTGAGCGGGAGCCGTCGGCCAGGATCCTGGGCCCGAACGTCGTCTTGTCCCTGACAAGGCCGTGCACCCTCTCCCCGCCGTCCATGGTGACGGTGACCTCCTCGCCCGGGTAGTAGTCGTGCTTGAACTCGTCGTATATCATGTCGACCAGGTTGTCCAGACGGGAGATGGTCTGGAACTGCACCTTGCGGAGGATGGGACCCTTGAGGGCCTCTGGGAACGTGGCTTCAACCTCGCGGCCCCCCGTAAGCTGCATCGGTAGCGAGTGAGTGAGCTGCTGTCCCTACGTCGAGAAAGAGTAAAGCAGGAGGGTGGGAGGAGCCAACGAACCTCGCTGTTGAAGGCCTCGAAAAAGGTCAAACCCGAATGGCCCGTTATTTGGTCATTGAATCGGCGCTGTGAATGGGTGAGCGACCTGCGGTCTCACTCCAGTCGGGGAGAGGTGAATTACCTGCTTGTAAAAATCCATGCTGTGACCAGGTCAGCTGTGATTGCCCATCGAGGAGGAGGCAGCACGTCAAGATGCCGAGACGGGACAGACGTACCGAGCCAGATAATCTTCGTAGGTTGCGAAAAGCTCCCCCGTCTGAGGGATATGCCACACCTGAGGAGGGTGACAGGTCAGCGTCGCGAGCCATCAGCGTCACCAATCGTCGGACAGGCCATACCTCTGCACCTTCATCCTCAATGTCCGGCGGCGGCAAGAACCTGACCGGCTTGCGCTTGAAGAGAACCTGGGCGCGTGTAAGACACGGCGCATTGGATGTCGATGCGGGTGCGAGGCTTACCATGGCGCCCGTGCTGGGAGGAGGCCTCGGCCTCGAGCTGCAGTTGCCGGGAGAGGCCGACTGCCAGACCGAGGTGCCGGGTCGACTAGCAAGCGCGTGTGCGGCCCTGGCGAGAAGGGGCCAGCATCAGCAAACGCGCAGGTCGCGGCACGGCGTGGCAGAGTCCGGGTGCTGCCGTCTGGCGTCGTCGTGGACCGTCGTGGTGCGTGCGTGTTGCTCGAGTGTCCCGTCGAGGCGAGCTCCGTCCGAACCCGAACGGCGACTTACACGCGGCTGCAAGCGGGAACGCGACTCGGGCACGAAGCTGGCGGCTTGGGGCGTAGACGGCCTCGACGATGCGGGAGCAGAGGGGGCGCGTGGTGGTGCTGGCGAGGGCGGTGATGCAGGACACGACAGAGCGACGCGACCCGGTGACGACGTGCAACAAAGGAAGAAAAGAATTGCGCGGGTGGGAGGTGAACGGGGACCAGGAGGCCCAGGAAAAAACTGTGGGGGGGTGGTGGCCGCGAGAGACACAGGACAGACAGAGGTCACGGCGCGCGCGTGCGCACAGCAAAGTGGTACCTGGCCCGGCGCCGGAGATGCGTAAATAGACCCAGCCCCAGGTACCTGGGCGGCAGGTACCGAGCGAGGTCCCGGGCGGGCTGCAGAGGGAGCGGCAGCTGGCGATGGTGCTTTTTCGAGGTTGCTGCCGCCGCCGCCGCCGACGACGACAGCCTGTTGTTTCATTTAGGTATTGCATTTAATTCACTTCATTTCTGGCTCTTCTTTTCTTTGCTCGTTCTCCCCATTGTTTTGTGCAGCGTTGCTTGTCTTTGGCTGGCTGGCAGGGCCGAGAGGCACGGTGAGGTAATGGTACCACGCCAGGTACCGTTGCCGCACCTGCTGGCATGTACCCGCCGCCGCCGCCCGCCCGCCGCTTGCCCGTCGGCGGCTCCTCCTCGTCGTCGTCCTCCACCTCGTCGTCTCTCCATCCCCCATCCCCTATCCATCCACTCCTCGGCCCGCAGGACCCCTTCGGCGCCGCCCAGCACTCGCCCCCGCGCCGCCGACCCGCGTTCTTGGGCTCGTTGTGCTCGCCGCGCCGCGACGAGTCCAACGCCGGCCGCAGCGCGCGCGTGCGACGCCGTGCTGTCGAGTTGTCGCCGTCTACGTGCGCGCGCGCCGCGTCCCCTGGCTGGGTAGCCCCCCGCTGCGCCAGGTCGCCTCGTCCGGCGCGCCCGTCCGTGTCCGCGACTCATGCCGCGGCCACGCCGCCAGCGCACCCAATGCACCGCTCCTCGCCTGCCCCGGCTCGCCGCTGGACGCTTGCATGCCGCTCGCTTCGCCCCAGGAGCCCTTCGCGCGGCCCGCTGCGGCGCCGTGTCGCCCGTCGCGACGTCATCCCGACCTCCAACGTCGCCCGGCCGGGCCGTTGCACGTCGGGCGCCTTCGCAGCCGTGCAGGGCCGTTCCTGCGCCCCGTTGCGGCCCTGACCTCGCCGTTTGACGCGGCGCGCACGTCCCTGCTGCTCGCTGCCCGGCATTGTTTGTGGGCTGCGAGTCACCAGACGGCGCGCTCGAGATGCAAATGACGGCCCCCCCGGCTCCGCTGAGGTTGTTTGGCCCAAAATGGCCGTCAGCCTTGCATTTCACGTGGAGCGCCCCACTTGTCCCGCCCGTCCACGCTGACTCAGCCGCCCTCGATCTGCACGACCGTCCTGGCGCCGTCGAGGGCATTGAGGGACGGGGAGACGCGCCGCGTGCGCAGACGGGAACAGTTTGAACATTTCTAGTCTTGGAATCCTGGGTATCGCTAGACCACGGCCTCTTTTGCTCCTCCTCCGCCCTGCCTCATGACGTAAAGTACACCACCATGTAGCCCACCCAGCTCCCGACAACCCCTATCGCCGCGTACGAGCTCGTGAACATGAGCGGCAGGAACTCGAAACTCTTGCCGAAGACGACCGGGTGCAGCAGCGACGTGTAGGCGATCAGCGGGATGCTCACGGCAATGTACAGCGTGCTGAAGCGGTCCAGCAGGAAGAATCGCGGCTTGTCCGACGCCGGCGCCAGCCGCTCGAAGGCTATGAGGAAGAGCACCAGCCAGAAGACGGTGTATATCGTCTTGACCGGGAACTCGGCCGGCGTGAACAGCAGCGGGAACAGGGACACGTGCCCGGCCACGGCCAGCGGGCGGAACGCGCCCAGGTGTCGCCTGTCCCTCAGGGCGATGAGGCTGAAGGGGATGATGACCAGCAGGATCGCCTTCTCGTGCACGTGCCAGCCAAACAGGAACGACGCGTACCCGCAGAGCGTGACGGCGCCGACGAAGTTCTCCCACGTGCACTGCCGGAACAGCTTGACGAGGGGCAGCCCCTGGAACAGCAGCGTCAGGACGAAGCACGTCCTCGGGGTCACCTCGGGCAGGACTGCAAACGCAGTGTCGCCGACCAGGCCGCGAGTGACGCTCTGCAGCGCTTCCGTCTTCAGCGCGAGACCTAGCCTCGGCGCAACTGGGAGGACATTAGTAAATGCCACGGATGCCGTTCGGTGAGGACGCCAACTAACGATAGATCAAGATGCGATCAGCCAGCGAGTAGAGGGCCCAAACGTTGGGCGCCCAGTACGCGTGGCAGAGGCCTCGCGAAAAGGGAAACAGGCGGCTCAGGAGCTGCGGTATCTGGCCCATGACCGCAAAGGGGCCAAAGGCCGCCCCGAATATGGCGGCGATGCCCACGCCAAGCTTGACGCAGTTGAGGAACTTGATGCGAAAGATGGACCTCGCCGACAGGCAGTAGGCGCGCAGCAGGAACACAAAGTAGGCCGGCGCCAGGTAGAGGTGGATGTGCTTGAAGCACAGCAGCGCGGCGAAGACCAGCCCGCTCTGGAGCAGCGTCCACCGGCACCTGGCGAGGACCAGCGAAAGCACCAGGATGCCGTACATGAAGCCGTTGTACTGAAAGTGGATGTGGTCGATGATGAGCAGGCCGGGCGAGAGCAGGATGGACAGCGCGGCAACCTGGGCGGCGCGCCTCGACGGCGGCGGCGCCGACTCGACGAAGAGCTGCAGCGCGTACACGAGCAGGGTCTCGGTCAGGATGACGGTTGCCCGCTGGAAGTAGACGGTCTGCCAGCTCTCGTGGTTGATGCTGTACACGCGGACCATGGCCGGGTCGAACAGCCGGCCGATGTGGGCGAGGAGCCACTCGAAGTAGGCGAAGAAGGGCGGGTAGTCGAGGGTCCATTCCGACGTCTTCTCGTAGTACCACTCAGACACGGGGAGGCTGTTGGTGATGGCCAGCCAGTTGCGGTGGACCTCGAAGTCTGTGGATTTGCTGCGCGTGTTGGCCACGGGTGCGATGGATGCGCTGGCTGGACGGAGGCAGGTTCGTGAAGGGGGACTCACTAGGCCGGGAATAGCAGAACTTTGAATGCGGCGGCGACGACCGCGCATTGGGTCAGGGTCGGGTACGATTCTGCCATCTTGTCGTCGATTCTGCGGGCGTGTCACGGCACCGCTCCAGGCAGGGGTGTCAGCGCTCCGATGCTGCTCCCATGACCGTCGCGACAGGCCAAGTGGTGGGATCTGGAGACGTGAAGCTGTGGTCGCCGTGGGCTGGTCCGAGCTTCCCCCAGGGCCCCAAGGCATGACAACGGACGGCCTCTGCGCCAATCAGAGGCAGAGGCGGGGCCGCCGCCACGGCCCAGCCACAGCCCCTGGGGAAGCTGCCCTGTCCGTGGCTGAGCTCCATACATACATGATACGGTACAACGAGTAACGTAGCCGCAACGTCCTCCCGCTCCTTGCATCTCTTCTTTCGGCATTCAAGGTTGGATCGGGCCGGCGTGTGTTTCCGAGGCTTCAATTGGGCGTTGCCTCTCCTACTTTTGCCTTCTCCTCTCCAACGGCGTTTCAGAGCGCAGGGCGCAGAGCTGTCCGGAGCAGTCACCTCCACGCGCGCGCGCTGCAAAGTGTCCTCATCGCACCAGCCGGTCTGGCCAGCTCTCGCACCGTCCCCTCGTCCTTGCATCCGACGCGCAGCGCAGCCTCGCGACAGCATCGGTGCTAGCAGACGTCGCGGAAATGCGATTCCTAGGCGCGCCCGCGGCGCTGGCCGCTCTCCTGGCCGCCAACCTCTGCCAGGCCCAGTGGCTTATCAATGAGCTGAGCTTTGGCCATTCGGGACGGTACGTTTGATGGCACCCGCCTCCCGCTGGCCGGCCCGCAGAAGCTGACGACGACGACCGCGTCAGGTTGAGCACCAACGAGAACCCCGGCAAGATCCCCGGCTTCACCATCGCCGGCCAGCCGGGCCAGCCCGAGCTGCTCTCCAACAAGGTCATCCTCACGCCGATAGCCCCCGGCAACCAGCGCGGCTCCGTCTGGGCCGAGACGCCCCTGACGCGCTCCACGTGGGTGGCCGACGTCGACTTCCGCGCCAACGGGCCCGAGCGAGGCGGCGGCAACCTGAACATCTGGCTGGCCCGCCGAGGCAGCCAGGAGGTGGGCACCGGCAGCATCTACACCGTGGGCAAGTTCGACGGCCTGGGCCTGGTGATTGACGGCCACGGCGGCTCCGGCGGCATGATCCGCGGCTTCCTCAACGACGGCACCGTCGACTACAAGAGCCACGGCAACATCGGCAGCCTGGCCTTCGGCCACTGCCAGTACTCGTACCGCAACCTGGGCCGGCCGTCGCAGCTCAAGCTGCGCCAGACGGCCAGCTCCTTCAGCGTTGAGATCGACGGGAAGCTGTGCTTCGAGACGGACAAGGTAACCCTGCCGCCGGGCTACTACCTCGGCATCACCGCCGCCACGCCCGACAACCCCGACTCCTTCGAGGTCTTCAAGGTGGTCGTCATGTCCGACTCGACCGTGTCCGGCGACGGCGGCAGCGGCGGCGGCATCCGGAGCAAGCAGGAGCACAACTACGCCACGCAGCAGCGACAGCCGCCCAGGAACGACCAGCAGCAGCTGAAGGACGACGCCGCGGCCGCGAGCCCCGTGCCCGACGAGCCGGCCGACCAGTTCACGACGTCGCGCGCGCAGTTCCAGGACCTGCACAACCGCCTGCAGGCGGCCACGCACCAGATCTCGGCCGTGTACCGCTCCGTGACGCAGCACCACCAGCAGGACGAGACGCGCCACACCGAGATCAAGGAGGTGCTCGACGCGCTCAAGGTGCGCATGGCGCGCACCCAGCACACGGACGAGCTGCTCGACCGCATCAAGGACCTGGAGAAGGAGGTGCGCGCCATGCGCAACGACATCAACAAGAAGTTCACGGCCCACCACGACTCCTTCCAGGGCTACCTGAGCGACCACCACGCCACGCTGAGCGACGCCGTGGCCAGCAGCGTGCCGGGCCACGGCAAGCTCATCTTCGTCTTCGTGGGCACCCAGCTGCTGCTCGCCGGCACCTACGTCGCCTACAAGCGGCGCAGGGCCAACAGCCCCAAGAAGTACCTGTGAGGGTGAGGTGAGGTGGGTCGGGTCGTTTGAAGCCATGGCTGTTGGGCTCTTCGCCGGGCCGAGCACAAGGGGGCAAGGTGGGTGGGTGCAATGTAGAGATGAACAAACTATGTACCGTGGCTTATCACGAGCTGCTTGTAGCAACAAGGTGTGTTTGGACAGTATACACGATGTCAGTAGCATTGATGGTTGTCACGGCGGGTGTATAATGGGATCACGTATGATTTCTGTCCGAGTCTTGCATCGCTGGCGCTGGGTATTAATCCACATGGAAAACACGTCTCTCATCGCCTCGTCTCCCCCGCCCGCCGCCCCTTCCTGATGACCTCGAGCAGCTCGTCGCCCTTGGGCGCCGTCGTCAGGTTCTCGTAGCCGTCGGGCGTCACCAGTATATCGTCCTCGATGCGCACGCCGCCGACGGTGTAGTAGTCCTCGAGCACGCCGGCGTCGATGAAGCGGGCGTGCGCGGCGTCCTTGAGGAAGTACCCCTCGATGTACTCACGGTGAAAGTAGCTGCACGGTTCAGAATTCAGCATCAGACATGGTTCTTCAACAGGTCGCGAGAAGGGGGTGAGGGGGTTCCAAGAGTCGACTTACATGCCCGGCTCGACCGTCACGATCATGTTGGGCCGTAGCCGCTGCCGCTCCCGCTCCTGCGCGGAAACGGCCTGGTTCGCCATGGCCACCAGCGCCTCCGGCGACACCATCTCCCGTTTGCCGTCCTCGAGGCCGAGGCCCCGGGGGCCGGCACCCCCCGCCGCAATCAGGGGCAGCCGGCCGGGGACGTCGTGCACCTCGAGCCCGACATGGTGGCCCAGCCCGTGCGGGAAGAAGGCGGCGACGGTGCCCGCGCGCCAGATCTCGTCACGCTCGCCGCGGAGGATGCCCAGCTTCAGCAAGCCCCGGAGCGCCACGGCCGCGGCGCGCAGCTGCAGCTCGTAGAAGACGGCGCCCGGGCGCACGCCGGCGATGCACTCGTCCTGCATGCGCTGCACGATGGCGTGCACGGCGGCGGCACGGGGCGAGAAGGCGCCGCGGACGGGCATGGTGCGCGTGACGTCGCTCGCGTAGCAGTTCCACTCGCAGCCGGCGTCGAGCAGGAGGAGCTGCCGGCCGGCGAGCGGCTGGTCGTTGGCGCCGTAGTGAAGCGTCGCGGCGTTGGCGCCGGCGCCGGCGATGATGGGGTACGCCTGGGCGCGGGCGCCGCTCGAGGTGCACACGGCCTGGAAGATGGCCTCGACGTCGCGCTCGCTGCGGAGCTCGAGGAGGCGCTCGGCGACGGCGCGGTGGGCGGCGCTGGAGACGGCGTTGGCGCGGCGGATCATGGCGACCTCGTAGTCGGTCTTGATGACGCGGGCGCGGTCCATGGCGGGGCGGAGGAGGACGTCGTCGACCCTCATGGTCCGTTTGCTGCCGTTGCCAGCGCCGAAGCCGGTCAGGTCAGGGGCCATGTCGGCGTGCAGGACGTACATGACTGTCGCGGGCGTCGACGCCCGGGCGCGCAGGAACCTGGGCAGCTGCGTCACGTAGCGCACGTCATCGACGTCGAAGAGCTGGGCGCAGCGCGAGGCCGAGGGCTTGGAGCCGAACCAGAGCTGCTGGCGCGGCTCGACGTAGGGGATCCAGAGGACGAGGCGGTCCGCGGCCACCTCGTACGTGACGTGGCAGTCGGGGAAGTTGGCGCCGGCGAGGTAGAAGAAGCTGGTCGCGACGGTCAGCTCTCACGACATCGAGGCGCTCGTGGTCGTGGACGTACTACCGCCGCTGGCGGAAGGGCTCCGGCTGGTCCGAGTCCTCGAGGTTCCTCTCGGGCTGGCCGGGCAGGTAGACGAGGCCATCGTCGACGCCGAGCTCGGCGGCCACCCTGCGGGCGTGGAGCTTGGCTGGGGGGACCGCATCAGCCGTGCGTCGCGTGGACGAGCAAGATGGCTGGACGAACCTGGATACTTGACGGGGTTGGACGAGCTCGAGGGCGAGGGCGAGGGCGAGGCACCGCCGCCGCTCCTCACATCCACACAGCTGAGCCGTGGTCAGCAGCGTGTCGTTCCCGGGCATCAGACCGAGGGGTGGAGCACCTACAGCGCATCAAAGTCCTGTTCGAGGATGAGGTCGAAGTCGAGCTCCATGGTTGAGTCTTCGTTTGCTCGACCGCCAGTCACGATGCAAGTTACGAGGCACGGGGCCAGGTGTCGCACAAGCAGGCGCGGTCCGGGGGTGCTATCTTATCGCAGCTCCCTCGATCACATCAAAAGGTCCTCTTCACAAGGGTGTGCTGCTTGGGGCGTGCCGTGCACGTGAGACTCTCCAAGGCACGAGTATGCACAAGCCCTGCAGCCAGCATCCGTTTGGCCGTCTCCGCAGGCACCGACACCGCTGCGACGAACAGCAACCGACGACGACGACGATGCCCCGACGGCACGGTAAGGGTTGCGTCCTCCCGCATCGCGGGGAAACGTAGACGCCCCATGGCCTCGCCGTGGGCCCCCATCACTCAATGAATGTCACTGCTCACCAATGTCATCATCACATTGCCAACGCCCGCCTCCCGTCACCACTCCAGGCACCTTGACCTCGCTCGACCTGGCATCACCGACACGTGAAGCTCCTCTCCTGCTCCCCAGACATGCAGGTTCAGCTGCACCCCCAGCCATCCCCGAAAGGGTAGCCCCTTCAACGCACCCACCAGCGCCAGTCTCGACTCCACAATCGCTCCGTCCGCGTCCGTCGAGTGCACACTGTGCTCGGTGCCGACGACGGCCGTTCTCGCCGACGGGTACGTAACCCGTGTCGTCAGCTGCGACACGCAGTGAGGGCTTGGACGCGGCGAGCGAGAGGGACGACGAGACTTGGCCAAGAGCACAGACATGGCTCGAGCTGCATGTACGAGTAGGCATCTGCCTATGTATGGCGCCTCCATGATTGTAACCCTTGAAGTTGCCATCTGGCGCTCATCACATCTCACCCAAGGGGCCAGCGAAACTGCTCTCCTGGCTGCCCGCAATGGTCTCGCTGCTCCGTACACTCGAGCATGAATGACATCCGTGACACGACAGCCGCGTCTGCGCTGCCCTTTTTTCCCTGCCTGCAAATGTGGCCGTCTCGCCATGCAAATATGTACAACCCTGGCCACGTCTCGGCCGCCATGCATCTCTAGCAACTCCGTCTTCACCTGCTCTCGCCGACTCGCCCTGCACTCCGTCCCCCGTCCCCCGTCCACAAGCAAAAGGGCCGTCTCCCAAGTCTTGTCCGGTATAATTGATATATCCTCACACAAGTGTCAAAACTCCGATGAAATATGGTAGATCCCTCCCCTGATGAGCTCGTCACTGCGTTCCCCCGCCGACCGCAAAAGCCAAAACACACATCAACAAACATGAAGAAAAAGATGGGTATCACGTCGTGGTGGCCGTTCACATCCCTTGAAATCCGCCTCTTCCAGAACCAAAGAAACTCCCCCAGTCGGGCTGCATGCCCTGCTGCGTAAACATCTGCTCAATCTGCCTCTCTTGCTGCCGGTCAGCGCGCGCTCGCCGGAACCCCGAGAAGAACCCCCCCGAGCTCTGGTGTTGCACCGGTGGCCGCTGCGCCTGCTGCTGCTGTTGCTGCTGAGGCGGTGGCGGCGGCGCGTGCTGCGGCGGCGGCGGCGCGTGCATCGCCATCATGCCGTTCGGGTCGTAGGGGTTCCCGCCGAGGCCGAGGTGCTGCTGCGCTTGGTGCTGCACCATGTACGGCGGCGGCTGGCCCAGCAGTTGCTCCCCTACGTCGTCCAGCGACCCGCCAAAGAAGAAGGACGGGTCGTGCGGGGGAGCAGCCAGCGTCACGGCCGACCCCTCCGCCTTGGGCTGGAACCCGAGCTCCATCATGGGCTGGTTGGGGTACGCGAAGGGATCCTCCGACGGGAACATGAGCGAGTCGAGCTTGTTGACGGGGTTGTGCGTGCCTTGCGTGCCGTACGCTTGCGCCGAGAATGCGTGGCGGTGCGAGCTGCCCGTGCTCGTCGAGTCTGGCGTCGCCCGCGACGACAGGTCCATGGGTATCATGTCGTGCAAGCTCGCCGAGAAGCTCGCGTCGCCGTAGGCGTGCTCCGTCGATTGCGCCATGCTGTCGACCGAGCCTCGAGAGTTCGGCGTCCCGAATGGTCCGCCTGCCAGGCTGCCGGTCCGCGCGCGCAGGAAGTCCTCGGGTCTTTGCGACGCCATGCCCGGGGTGAGAGACGCGTGGTGCTGGGGCCCGGACCCGGACTTGGCCGCTGCGGCAGATCGCTTCTTGCTCGGCATCGGCCGCGGGCGTACTTGATCCAGCCTTTCGGGTAGTTGATCGAACAAGTGCTGCAGGTCAGACGACGTTAGAACAGCGGCTTTCTGGGGAGGGGGGTTTCCGGGGAGAGCTATTACCTTGAGAGCCTTCGTGACTCGGTCGGCAGACATGCTCTTGTCGGCCAGGTCAGCAATCATCTGCCGTCCAGCGCGAGCATCCGCCAGCACCTCCTGCGACCCTGGCTTGTCCGGGTTCTCAATCGCGTAGAAGACGAGGGACAGCACGGCGAAGAACTCGGTGTAGAGCATGAACCAGTAAGGGCCGCTGAGCACGCCCTGTTTCCGTATCTCCAGGCCGATGTGGACGATGTTGCGCGACACGCTGATGGCGGCCGCCGCGCATGCGTAGGACAGCTCGTCGACCTTGTTCGATTGGATGAGGCGGGGTGAGATGTAGTGTAGGAAGGGCCGGTAGAGCACGAGCTGCACGTGTGCGTACGCAAAGCGAAGCAAGTGGCGTACACTAGCCCAGAGGTCAGCAACGACGAACGTCCTCCACGCCATCAGGCTAGCCAGGCATTCAACTTACCGGACGACCTCGATCGGCCCGTCGGGGCTGGGCCGCCACATCTCCGGCAGCCGCTCGTACCACCCTTGCAGATCCGTTTCAATCTCCTTGATCTTCGTGTAGCTGATGAGATACGTCGGGGTAGGCTCGCCGCCCTTCATGCCGGGCTGGCCCTGTCCGTGCAACGGGTAGACGTATTTCGTGATCTTGCCCAGCACCTCCATCAGCCGCGTCTGTGCGTTGAAAGCCTCGAAAAACGAAGGGGTCCCGGGTGGCGGCGGAATGATGCCAGAGATGGTAATGTATTCGTCGTCGACTTCGGTGGGATACGGCTGGTCGACATCGTCGATGTTCAGGAGTAGGGGAAACCCAAGCATTGTCGAGATATAAATGTCCATCTGCCGGATCACGTAGAAGACTCGTCTCCGGACCTCTTGCTCAATGGCGTTCATCTTCTCGTGCTGCAGGTGGCGGTGCAGGCCTATGCGCAAGGCGGATCGAAGCGCGAGGCCGACAAAGGTGTAGCAGGCGCTCAGATTGGACGTGGCTTGGAGGAAGAGGATCATGAACATCAGAGCTTGCAGCGATACGATATCGCGACACTCGGCAAGGTCCTGCAGGAGCGCTCTTGCCGTCTTGTAGTACTTTAAGCTGCAAGGAAGTCAGTGCCTGCGAAGAATGCAGCATCAGTCAACGTTCGACGTACCCTTCAGCCATTGCCGCCTTGTAGGCCCCGCTCTTCGGCTTGACTTCGTCCAGGTTGTCGTACATGCAGCCCAGGGCGATGATGGCGTATACCAGGCCCAGGAAATGAGTGTCCTCCTGGTTGAGGCTGTCGATCGGCCGGTCGTATATTTGGTCGAATCGCTCGTAAAACGTAGGTACGTGGATGACGCGGACGAGGCACGTGGCGCAGCTGAGGGAGTAGTAGCACAGCTTGCGGGCCCTGTCCTTTGGCGGCAGGTCTGGAAAGGTGGACGCGGCGGAGAATGGGGAGTTGCCAGCGGGAGAAGGCGAGTCGAGGGCCACCAAGCCCGGTGGGCGCTCCGGCCGCGGCAGGAAGGGAGCCTTGGACATGGGCCCCATCATGCCTCGGAAGTGGTCCTTCATCCTCCTCAAGAAGACGGCGCCCGACGAAGTGCCGTGGAAGTCCCAGCCCCCCTTGTCGTCGAGGTCGAGCTGCCCAATGGAATCGATCATGGTCGCGAGCTTCGCGTCGTTGGCGTCCAGGTCGCCTGCTGGGCCGGCCCGCAGCTTGGCGGCATTGTTGCGAACCTGTTCGCGATTGTGAAACTCCTGCTGGATGGCAGGATCGAGGTTGGGGTCGGCCAAGTCCACGTCGGGCATGAATTTACGCAGCAGGGTCTCCGCACGCTGCAGACGGCTCTCGAGAGCCTCGATATACTGCGGAGCCGGGTTCCTCCTCCTGTTGGAGGGCTTGTCATACGTGCATTCTGAGTGGAGCTGGGTCAGCTGGGGAAGCGTTGGGCGCGCCGGGAGTCGGCCCAGCGCGAGGGTCGCGGCACAGATGCATACCATAACTATACACGGAACAGTGGGTGCAGGGCTGCTTGCCGTCGCACTTGATCTTCTTGCGGCGGCACTCATCGCAAGCGCGGGTGACTCGCCGGCGCTTCTGTATGGGCTGCGAAGGCGCGTTGGGATCAGCGGTCCTGTCGTCGAGCTCCGTGTCGGACTTGGTGCTGTCGGCGGGCGAGGGGGCGTCGGGCAGCTGCCAGTCGCCGACCGACAGCGGGGCGACGTCGTCTTCGGATATGTCGCCAGACATGTTGGTGGTTCGGTGAAGGTGTGAGCAGGACTGGGCGTCGAAGTCGTCTGGGCGGAGGCGTCGGCCACGGGCGGCCGTCGAGGGAGAACGGCGGCGGTTAGGAGGTCATACGGGGACACCGTCAGGCGGGGCCCAAGGTCCGTCTCGTCGGAGTGCTCGTCGATCGTGTCGAGCCAGAGCCGGGGTCAGAGCCGGGTCAGGGTGAGGCTGCTCCTTTTCGGGCGAGGTTTTGGAGAGCGTGCCGGGAGAGCCAACTCTGCCTACGCGAGGCGAGCGGCGGCGGCGTCGTCGTCGTCGGTGCAGGTCCCCGGTTGCGAAGCCAGCGGCAGCGCATGTCCCAATTGCCGCAAAGTCTGTGCAGCTCAGGCCATCAGACGGATGGCCGTCTCCCCCAGGGCGATGCGATGCGATGGCGGGCTGCTGCTCGAGGCTGCTGCGGGCGAATTGAGACGGGACGAGGATGAGCGAATTGATGGGGAAGAACGAGGCGAGGGCAGTGGGCGCGGGAGACGACACAAGGCCTGAAGCCAGCGACTCTAGCGACTCTAGCGACTCTCTGCACTGGCGGCGCGACGGCGGGGGTGCCTGGTCGAGCGAGCAGAGAGGAGAGGAACGGGAGGAGGGAACCTGAGTAAGGGCTGCTGGGGCGGCGGCTGGCTGGGGACTCGGGGCGCCGTACCTTGCCTCGGTGGTGGCAGGCGCTGGGCTGGGAGAGACGGGAAGCGGAACAAGGGGCAGCGGAGCCCACTTCAAACAACAACAGCGCAACCTTGCCTTGGCCTTCGCTGGATGGAACCCGCCCGCAGCGGAAATGCGCACTCCGTCCCGTTGGCTGGGCGGATTCAGCCGGCGCTGCGCAGCGAAACAAACGGGGTAGATCAGTACCCAGCAGGCCCGGGGCTGCGTAGCTCGGGGCTGGGAGGAAGGGGGGGAGGGGCCTGGCGGTTTTACGAGTAGTTGGAAATGCCCTATTTGTGTAGTTGCAGGGCCCGCCGAGGGTGCGAACGGTATCGCGGTATGCACATGCACAGTGCTCGTACAGTACGCGCGGTGAGCGAGCGAGGTGAGCCAGTCCAGCATCAGCGTCCGCGATCCCAGTGGTGGAGGAAAGGGGGGTTGCTGGGCTAGACGCGGGCCCGCCGGAGCGCTGACGTCTGGGGCCCGCTAGCGACGGGCACGCTGCTAGCACCCGTACCGGTGCAGTACTCATACAGCATCGCTGGCAAGCTGGGTGCCAGCAACCTCACCTTGCCTTCCAATGGAAGCCTCCTGCAGTGCTTCTCTCACTGGCGCTCGGAAGCGCTCGTGTGAGGGCGCCGGCTTCAGCCGGCTGACGACGTGCGCATCGCCACTCTTGGGCGTCGACCCGAGCCCGAAGGGACAGCGCCGGCCGCGCTCGTGCTGTCTGGCCGAAGCATCGTCGTCGGAGACAATGACAACGGACGGCGATGTATGTGGATCTGGAACGGAGCTGGCCTGCGGAGTACGGACTACGAGGAGGTACCTTGCTCAGTTACGAATCTCGGGTGTGTGAATGCCTGTCTGCGCCAGTGGTCTGTGGTTGCCGCCTCCATTCGCCAGGCGAGAGAGGCTTACATGCACCTTATTCTTATTATATCACAGACGCTCTCCATTGGTTGGTGGCGACGGATGGCACCGCGCGCGCAAGTCCCGTGGTTTTGACCCTTCCTTACCTGTACCCGTGGTCTCGAGGTTCGATTCTGGGGCCGCTGGCGGTGGTACGCGGTCCGCCGTCTTGCTACGACCGCGAGAGCCCAAGCAGCCGAGATCCAAGAGTCCAGACGCGTCGGGCGCCAAGCCCTGCTTTGCAGAACATGCATCCTGGCTGGGCTGACCGTGTTGCCTCCGCCCATCAGATGATGCCTCTCAGCAGGTTTCGCGGCACTTCAGTGCCGGGCGCGGTCGTCGGCGACCAAAGTCGCAAGTCGTCAACGACAGAGCCAGAGCGCCAGGGACCCGGGGCAGGGGTGGTGAGTGGTCTCGACGAAGCCATGTGGACCGCAAATCGGGCTGTGCAGGCATGGAATTGCGGGCGGCCGATCGACGCCAGGGCACAGCAGAGACACGGCCCATGGCTCGCGCCAGCCCTCGGAGGAGGATTGCCAAATTGCCTCACCATGGCCGCCGATGGAACGGTGCAAGCGTCTTGGTGTGAGGAGACGAGGGGGGCCGGTCCAGAAAGTGGCGTCAAGGTGTTCCCGCGAACCACCCCAAGCGCCTCAGGGCCAGCCAGGCTCCTGGACGACTCAGAGGTCGCAGACGAAAGCCAGTCGACAGAGCAGCCGCGCTCGCGGGAGGAGAAGGGGTGGGCGGAGAGCGGGGACGGTTGGACGGTTCCGAGCCGGCACCGACGAATTCGAGGCCTGGCCCAAGCTAGCAAGCTCCCCGTCCTATCTTGCCCGTTGGGGCAGTTCAGAAAGACGAGGGGAGGGCGGGCCTCGCCACGAAGTGCCCCGTCCCGCGACTGCGGGCGGGCGGGCGTCGCCGCTGACGAGGGATCCCAGGATTTGGCTCCAGCTCAGACCTGTCGGTGATATGGACGGGGCTAGCGGAGGTCGGGGTCGGGTGGTGCAGCGGGTGGTCTCCCGAGCTCTGTTGGTCCTCCTTCGCACGGCCGGCATCAGATGAACGACGCCGGGTGAGCATGTATCGTGCGAGTCGAGCGACGACGAGAGCGAGAGGTCAAGCGCGCTGCTCCCCCGAGCCATGTCGCGTTCTGACGAGCAGACGTGGTGCCGCCCGAGGATCCGGGTAGCCTTGAGCGTGGGCGCGACGAGGTCTGCTGGGCTGCTCGCCACTTGGCTCGTGACGACGCGCGACGCCGCCCATGACTGCCATCACGACGCGACCAACAATGCAAGCATTGGCCGCTCGCCCCAGGTACTCGTTCAGGCTAAAAGGGTCCCCTTGAGGGAATGTGGCAGGATTATGCATGGTTGGATGCATGACACCTGCTAGCTGCGTGTGGTGCTGGCGACGGGCCACTGCATCACCCTGCGGGCGCTAAGCCCAGCCCCAATCTGCTGGAAGAAGAAAGGAAGATGGACTGACGGCATTCCTTTCGTCGACGTTCCTCGGCCTTTCGATCCGCTCCTCGTTTCAAACTTCCTGGTGGCCACTGTCGGCAAAGGAAGCCTCGTTGGGCGCCACCTGCATCATGAAGCCCTGTGCCTGGAACTTTAAGCCTTGCATTTAACTGGAGTGCTGCTGGACGGAGAATGCTCGCTCGCGTGGAGACATCAGAGCTGGAGGACAGACTCCGCGAGCTCGCCGTTGTCAATTCAATCGTCATGATTGGCCGCTGGCAGGAGTCGGCGAGGACTGGCGAATTGGGCACTCGCCACTTGCTGCATGCAACACCAACCATCCACCAATATCATGATGTGCCAGACCGTGCAGTTTCGTGCATGGGGCAGTGGCTGGCTGCCTTCGTTGGGACGCCCATGAGGCAACGCTGTTCCGCGCTAAAGCATTGTGTGCGCACGGGGCAGTCCATCCCCAGGCAGGATATCTGGCTGACATGCCAACAATCGGGTAGATGTTGAAAGCTGGACAACCGTGTGTTACCAGGGCCATGCCGTGCAGGTCCTGTCTCCGGCGTCCTGGTCACGGCCACATTTGCTGCACCAGAGCTGCCCGCGTCGATCATTAATGGGTCGCACTGCGGCACCACGCGTGCGTTTCCAGACCACGGGAATTGTCCATGACACCTGGGATCGCTCCTCGCATGGGCGGAACCAAGGCTTTGCATCCGACGAGAGAGCGCCGGTCGCACAGCAGCGTGGCTATGGCGATGCTCTGCGGGAGTCGCAAACATCATCTCAGAATCAGCCGCCGTCTGAAGCTTCCGTGAAGCCGTCATAGCCGAGCCTCGTTCGCACACGGGGTGCGGCAGCCGCTCACCGGATGCTCCACAAGCCTCAGCACGTCCATCGTGCTCCGAGTTTCACGACGGCGAGTATGGTTCGAGCGGACAGCTGAGGGGATATAGCTTGAGAAAGTATGTTTGTTACACTCGCTTTGCTTTCGCCTGGTTGTTGCTTCGGCTAAGCGGCAAAGACACAGCACGAGGGCATCGTTAGGGCCTAGACAGACTAGAGGCATCTACGTCAACGGTTCATTTGCCGTTCCAGAGCATTGCGGCAGTCGTAACTGGACGCGGCCGCAAAGGCTTGATACTCCTGCTCGAGGCGTTCAGCGGTATAGATCACCGACTTCTTGTAAGTGAGGTATGACGCTTGAGAACAGAGCTGCAATGGCGATCGTGAACCCGCAGCAGTACCGTTGGATAGTGGAACAAACAACGGTGAAATACATCGAATGCCGCATGGCTCGCAGCATGTCTATTCATCTCACATTAACCTGTCTCGTGATGGGCAGGCGTTGAAGAGATGGATCTGTAGCGAGCAGAGCACGGCCCAGTGAGGGCATCTGGAGCACCCCGCTGACGCTGGGGGCCCACAACCTCACCCGACAACCCCGCCAATCCGCTAGCTGCACCCCTCCACTCGTCCCGCCTCGCAAGTCAAGCTGGATCGAAACGCCGTCACCGAGCTCCATCACAGCCTCGAACCTCGTCGCGCAGACATATCGCCGCCCGCCATCGCAGAAGCTTCCCGGGTCTCATGGCTGCCTCGGACTCGGTGCTGGCGTTCTTCGCCCAGGAGGCCAGCCACGGCGGCGTCGTAGTCAGAGGTGAGTGCCGTTCTACCCGCTACAGCCTCGCGGCGAGCTTGTTCCCGAGCTGATGTCCGTCCTTGCCAGACCAACCAAAGCTCGACCTCGATCTCTACATCCAGAACTACACCGGTACGTGATTATTCTGGTCCCACACCGCAGTTGCCTTGTGCAGCTTCTGACGCTGCGTCCCGATGCAGGCCGGACTCGGTTCGACCGCCTC
Source organism: Tolypocladium album (assembly GCA_024341135.1). Lineage (NCBI taxonomy): Eukaryota > Fungi > Ascomycota > Sordariomycetes > Hypocreales > Ophiocordycipitaceae > Tolypocladium > Tolypocladium album. Next base: position 44,752 of record JALHCF010000168.1, on the reverse strand, counting down.
CTCTTCATTGGCAAGACGTGCGTTCCCCTGTGTGTCGATGCTCTCAAGGCGGCCGTAATCGAGTCGAAGAAAGGATCGGATGTTTCCCGCTACAGGGAATCGTGGAGCTGCATCAGGATCGCCGCCCCAGACGAGCCCGAAGCTCAGAGAGACGATGCCTGGATAGAGAAGACCGAGGCGGGGAACAAGCAGGAGACTGCTCGGCTGGAGACGGAGCTCAAAGGCTACAAGAACAACCTCATCAAGGAGAGCATTCGGGTAGGGACACCCTGGACACGTTCCATCCGTTCGGCCCACTGACCCGTCGACAGATGGGCAATGAAGATCTAGGCAGGCACTTCGAGAGCATAGGGATGCTGCAAGAGGCGTCCGAGGCCTACGCTCGCATGCGCCAGGACGTGAGCACGACCAAGCACATCGTCGACTGCGGCATGCACCTCGCCGACGTGGCCTTGCAACGCCGCGACTGGACCATGGTCCTCAACAACGTCGGCAAGATAGGCGGGGTACAGAGCAGCGAGGAGGAAAAGACCACGCAAGCCTACACCAAAATTCTATCCGGAATGTCGCTCCTCGGCATGGGACATTACGGAGAGGCGGCTCAGAGTTTCCTCCAGACCGACGCAAACGTCTCGCCGGCCGAGTACGCCAGCATTGTGAGCCCCAACGACGTTGCCATCTATGGCGGTCTCACGGCTCTCGCCACCATGGATCGGCAAGATCTGCAACAGCGAGTCCTCGAGAATCACGATTTCCGCGTCTTCATGGAGCACGAACCGCACATCCGCAAAGCCATCAGCCTCTTCATCAACGGCCGATATTCCAACTGCTTGTTGATACTGGAGTCTGCGCGCCCGGACTACCTGCTGGACATCTACCTCCAGAAGCACATCGCGGCCATTTACGCCAAGATCCGAACCAAGTGCATCGTCCAGTACTTTGTGCCATTCTCCCGCGTCACCATCAGCTGCCTCGACGCTGCATTTGCCAAGCCCGGCCAGTCCATCGAGCCGGAGCTCGTCCACATGATACGTGAAGGGTCGTTGAAGGCCCGCATCGACGGCAGGGACAAGGTACGAGTCCTCCATGAACATGGTGTCCGGGTGGTCTTGGTATGCTAACCATGATGGGGGTGCAGCTCCTAGTGGCGGTACGACCAGATCCGCGCGCCGAGATGCAAAGGGAGGCCCTCGAGGCGGCGCGCAAGTACGAGCAGGATGCCAAGGAGCGGCTGCGGCGCATCAGCCTCGTCGCCGCCGGCCTGGAGGTCGTGGGTCCCAAGAAGCAACCCACGGACCACGTCGCCGGCTTGAGCACGGACGAGTCGTGGTACGATGAGAATAGAAATCTCGGCGAGGCGGGCGGCGGCCTCGTCGAGATCCAAGGTTGACGGTGACGCGGTCGCGCTGGAGAGTTGGGGATGAAACACGACGGTGTGTGCGATAGTTCAAATCACCGTGCGCGCCGTGGACGTCAGTGAGCCGGGAGCCGTCGTTTGCAGGATTCAGCGGAGCGGGCCTGATGACGAGTCCCCGGTGGAGGAACGCGCTTATTGGCGGGCGCAGGACGCAACAGCCGCAACGAATCGGCACCGCGAGCCAGGCGTTCAAGGGGAACGGTTATCACGGCATCGCAACTCGTTACATTTTGACGGTGGCGCATCGATAGGTACAGAGGCCTTCCGCTTTCCGCTTACAAGTACTTTCCCCCTTTTCCATCAGGAGCGAACGCCAAGACGCAAGGCATTGGAGAGGAGGGTCTGCGCAAGGTGCACGGATGGCGATGCTTCACCTGCAACTAAAACAAAGATTCCAATTTATGGGTATCATGCCGCTCGTCGTGAGCATCAAGCGCGGTCGCGGTGCCGTTTTGACTACTCCTACCTCCCCTCCTCCTCCACCTCTTCTCCTCCACCTCCTGCGCATCCCGGTCCCTCTATTGTGTATGACAGTGTAGCCTCTCTGCCGCGTCTGCCGAGCTACGCATGCGCTGCGTGAAATGCCGTGCCTCTTCCGCACCTCTGCCTCCTAGCCCATCAGCTGCCTCAGGTCCTCGGGCGGCCACCTCACCTGGGCAAACGTGAGACAGCGCTTGATGCTCTGGAGGAACTTGCGCGTCACCTCGTCGCCCATGACGTGGCCCTTCTCGCCGTCGTGCAGCTTCTCGCGCGCGCTGCGCTCGTGGATGCCGACCATGGTGACGCCGATGGGCCAGGCGGCCTTGCCGATGCTGAGGCGGAGGTAGCCGTTGTTGGCGTCGACGTACCGGCGCTCCTGGAGCGCCTTGACGATCTCGACGATGGGCGTGACGAGGGAGTCGTCGAGGTCGCCGGCCTCGAACTTGCGGAAGAGCTGGTGGTGCCCGGGTTAGCCTCGCCGTCGAGTCAGGGTGGGAGAGTGCGACGTACCGGCTTCATGTTCTCCCTCGTCTGCACCATGGCGTCGTACGCCGTCTTGCTCGCAGTGGTCTCCTGCCTCTCCTGCTCCATTGCCTGCTCGTATTCCGTCAGGACCATGGTGAAGTAGCTCGCCAGTTGCCGGAACAGCCACTGCCGCCCCTCCTTGTCCTTGGGCACCGTCCCGTCGACCTTCATGTCCTTCGCTTCTACCAGCGCGAGCGTCGTCGGTATCGGGCCCGTCGTCACCACCGTCGTCAGCTTCCTGTATCGCCGCAACCGCGAGGCGTGCGACTCGCCAAACAGCCTCGCCGGCTGGCCCAGCGCCCGCAGCTCGTCGGTCAGCTGGTCGTCGGGCATGTCCTCGCCGTCGGCTCCCACGCCGTCCTCGACGTCCTCGCTCGTCGCCTTGACCAGCTCCGGCAGCCCCAAGCGCTTCCTGCGCGCCCTCGTCTCCTCTAGCTCCTGCTCCTCGCGCCGCAGCCGCGACTCCTCGGCCAGCTTGCGGCGCTTGTCCTCCCGCGCGGCGTTCTCCGCGGCGGCCTCCTCCTCGAGCTTGCGCTTCGCGGCAGCTTTCGTCTCGCGCTCGGCCTCGAGGGCTTTTTGCTCGGCGAGGTAGGCGGCCTTGCGCTCAGCTTCGACTTCGGAGCGCTTGAGGTACTTTTTCTCTGCTTCGGCGGGCTTCTTGGCCTTGGCCAGCTCCTTGTTCATCAAGGCCGCAAAGTCCATGATGGCGCTGTGCGTCGTCCCCGGCGTCGTGCACCTCGAATGAGACAATTTTGTCGACTGTAGTTAAAATTGTAGTCTTATGCAATCGTAGCTTCATAAATCGGTACAGTAAATGGCACGACTTCAAGCATGATGCGAACAGAGCAAGGTCGCCGTCATGCGACGTGTGGTGAAGTCGCAGCGACTATCGATTGCGGGCATTTGCCGGGTAAACTTCCAACAGTGCTGCAGCCCGCAAGCTGCCGCCTCCACGCCTGCCGAAGCTCGCGCTCGCAATATCCGATGGGGTGAACACGCGGATAGCCGATTGAGAAGAGAGCTGGGAAGTGAGCTTCTCACAGTACTCCGAGCAGGGAGGCACCATGTCCTCCATCTCGGGAGACAGCGATCGCCAGCCCGCGGCGCCCTTCCTCGTGGAGCTGTTCTACCGAACCGGTGCCCTCCACAGGTAACTCTCCCACCTCTGAACGCCCGCGAGCCCTCTCGAGATCGTGCTCACATGAAGTTACCAGGCCCGATGAGTTTGCGGGTCCATCTCTGCCCCCGCACATTTCCATCTACACGTGGCCGGACTGTACCCTGAGCGAGCTGGCTATGGAGCTCGCCGCGTCCAAGCCCTCGGCGCTCCCATACCCAGCAGTTGGCACCAGACTGGCGTTCCAGCTTGTGTATCCCGACCTCCGCGGCAACACGGCAGTTGAAAACGCGGCGCCTCGCTACGCAGTCAAGGACCTGGGCAGTATCGTCATCGGCCAAGGCGGCCCGGGGGCGTCGTCGTCGGATTCTGGCGAGACGGGCGGGTCACTGAGGGGGGAGCAAGAAATTGGCCGGACGTTGGGAGACGCGCGGTTCGTGGTGGGCGACTACATCTCTTGCGCTATACTCCCGACGCTGTCTGACGGCTCCGTTGCGCCGGCTTCCAGTGCTCGGAGGGACACTGGCGGAGGAATGCGAGACCACCGCGGGCAGCGCGGGGCCTTCCTCGGCCGGGAAAATGGATCTGGCCGCGGAGGCGCTCGCGGAGGGAGAGGAGGTGGGTGGAGGGATAGCGGGTTTCCGATGGGAGAGTGGAAACGAGGCGAGTCTTTGCCTCATCCGCCATCCAGATCGCGAGGAGGCGGCCGATGGTAGTTCGTCCGCCAGAGACATCACGGGCGTAGGAGTTGGCAGGTCGTCGTTGCAATATACCCAGACAAGAGAGAAGCCCCGGGTGGCAATATCACGAAACTCGTGGTCCCAACCCATCTGTTCAATCGACCAAGGTCTCTATTCCGTGCCGATGCGCCATATGTACAGAGCTTACAGACAAACCCACGTTGCAATCCTTCATCGCTCCCAGACGGTGTCGCCCTTTCGCCTCGCGCGCAGATCCCACAGGCCCTGGGCCGGTCAGCTTCTTGGCCCCTCGTCGCCGCGTCCGGCTCGCACGTTGTGCACTTACGTCTGTCTTGTACGCAACCCATCCGAAGATCGCGGGGACCACGACCACGTACATGAACGTGATCTTGGCTGTGCGCGGCGTCCATCGGAAGAAGTGGTGGCGAGTCTTGTTCAGCGCTGTGCAGGGCGTTAGAGAGGGTCGGGGTCGGGAGGGCGGCTCGGGGGATTGTCACGCACCCTGCAGCTTCAGGTACGCCGGGTCCGGCTTGACGTCTGTGCCATCTAGTCAGCAGTCGGCATCAATTGGGCGGGATTGGAGCGTACTGAGGTGCGCCATTTCGACGGATGTGCGGCTGGCGTCTTGCTCGATGGTAGGTGGTGAGGGCTGCGGTCGCGATGGTGGTGCTGGAGACGACGCATCTTGGAAAGAGTCGGTCGTCGATTATGTAATGGAATACCTCGAACATCATTGGCTGGTGTACTCGGGGGGAGGAATTGCCTACCCTGGAGCACCGAGTCCCCCTCACGATGACGGGAATAGCAGAAATGTTGGACAATCAGCAGCCTCGGGAAATTTTTAAGATGTTTAAGAAAGGATTCTTAAGCTGAACGTTTCAGAGGTTTAACTTCTGTGCGTTTACGCCTGGGCCCCTCGTATTCCATGTTGGCCAACCAACTGGTCGTGAAGCCATCCCGAAGTCATCCCAGTGAGTCGTGCAATCCCACTGCGCGAGAAGGCCATCCCAATGAATGAAGCCATCCCAACAAGTATCCCACGGATACAGATGGTGACCTGAACTTTTCGCCGTAAAAGAAAAACAATCAACTTTTCGCCGAAACCAAAGAAAAACGACGCCTTCCCTCAGTCATCTTCGTCGTCATCATCATCATCGGTGGTGGTGTCTGATTCGGATGGTTGGTGCTCGATGCGAGACATTCGCTTGAAGATGCCTACCATGTACCCCGTATTCCTCCCGAGCGCTCTGGCCAATGCGTCAAGTCATCCCAATGAGTCAAAGTGAAAGTAATCCCAATGACTGGATCCATCCCAGTGCCAATCCATGCATCCCAACGAGCGCCATATGGCCAGCGCCGTGCCATGCCCAGTGATTTTCGCCGTAGAAAGTAACGCTTTAGTTGTTGGTCCTCGTCGTCGACCCTCAGTCAACCTCTTCCCCCTCGGTGTCGGTTTCGTCCTCGGTGTCCATGTCCTCCGTTGGTGGGCGCGCAAATCCTCTAATTCCTGTGAATCGTTGGAATACTTCCACCATGTAACCCGTGTTCCTATCTATCGTTCTCGCCATTGTGTGGAGGCCGCCGGTAACGATACGTCTATTGTTTTCCATCTCTCGTTGGATGCCGTCGATCCGACGGTTCAGTTGACGGTTCAGACGATCGTAGGAGAGGCGCAGGTTCATCAGTTCTCCTCGCAAATTATCGGCACGAATACCGGCTGCTCGAAGCTGGAGCACTTCGTTCTCCAAGCTAGTGAGCCTGTCTAAAATAGCGGCTTGCATTTCTTGTGTCTGTTGGAGTTCACGTTGGAGTTGGCTCGTCGAGGTCATGAGCTCGGTATTGACCGATCGCAATCGTTGGATTTCAGCGCTGGTTTCTCTGTTGGTCTCCCTCTGCTGGGCCTGCTCCTGGGCGAGCCCTCGGATGGTCTCTCGTAGCTGGGCGTGCTCGTTCCTGAAGCTTTGCTCCCGACGGTTATTGGTGTCGTGCACCGCCCGTATCTCCGTTCTGATTGCTGCGAGGTCTCCGGTCTCCATTCCTGGTTGGTTGGTGATCCCGAATGGTGGCTGCGTTGTCGGGTTGCCGAGTGTTTGGAGTGTCCCCGCTGACAGCTGGTCCCGGGATGTTTCCAATCGTCGGTTGTCTATCTCCAATTTGACGGCTCGACGTGTATTGCATGCATCCTCCTGCTGCTCGGTTCGTGCCATTGGATAATGGCGTGGTAGTTGGTCTACCCATAGGGTGTGTATCGGTTCCCAAATACGCGAAGTGTGCTTGTAGACTGCCGTTCGTTCCAGAGCTTCTTTTGACCACATTTTTCGTACAAACAGCCACGCAATCCAATCACCATTTTTGGCCTCCTTGCCAAGCCAATGGTTGTAGCTGTTGCCTGTGGTCTTGCTTATTTTTACTCGGTTGGTCGCGTAGTCGATGTACTTGTTTCGCTCGTCCTTTGTAAGCTTCTTGGCGATGTCTTCGAATTCCTGTCGCAAGGCTGGCCAATTGCTTTTCATTGTGTCGGTTGTTTCCCCGGGGGGCTCGTTGGGAAATTTGGATAGACATTCCCGAATGTGTCTCCGAGTGTCACTCTCTTCGATATCGTCAAGGACACAAGTCATCTCGATGTCCTCGGCCTTTGGGGCTGAGCCTGGATCCGTCATTGCGACAGGGCGTTTCCAATCAGCGTGATTGGTCGTTCAGGTCCAAACAGAGTGATTGGTTGATCGTGGAGGAGAAAAGGTGTAACCGCAATCGTTGTGATCAGCTTGCACAGGTGCCCAACAGCGCTGTAGTTGTGTGTTGGAAGGAAGACAAGCTGTGTTGAGTCGTTTGGAGAGAGAGAAGATGAGAGAGAGAAGATGAGAGAGGGAAGATGAGAGAGGGAAGATGAGAGAGGGAAGATGAGAGGGGGAAGATGAGAGAGGGAAGATGAGAGAGGGAAGATGAGAGGGGGAAGATGAGAGGGGGAAGATGAGAGGGGGAAGAAGAGAGAGGGAAGGAAAAGGAAGCCAAGCTAAGATAAGGCCGTGTTGGGTCGTTTGGAAAGAAACGAAACTAAAACTTGGAGTTGCAACACCCACGCAACACACCGCCTCCCAGCGTTCTCAGCGCCAAATTGATGTGTTGCAGAGGAGTTAGCTCCCTTGCTGTTAACAACAGAAAGCAACAGTGATTATCATGGACCTGGTCCGCACCAGCAACGGCGCCGGCTTTCTCAGCGACAACGCCCGACTAGCCGTGGCGACGACTCGGGCTAACCTTGCCACTGTGATCGTGGGATCCACGGGCATTCTCCCATACAAGGGCCCCTTGCGCAGCCTGCACACGTATGTATGCGACAAAAACGGCTATGTCAAACTCGGCTCCGTACGAATGAACTGGGCAACCTGGTGCGACCATTGTCTGCGACCGGGACACCTTGCTAGTGCCTGCGACGCATACATGCAGTGTCATAACTGCATTCGCGGTCACCAACGCGTAGACCACGCCGGTCGCCATTATCCATACGCCGCCCCTATGTCTCCTTGGTTCGACGAACAGCCACAGCCCCTTGACAACATACATCGCAGCGTAAGCTCATGCCGACAGCCGGACACGGAGGGACGTCGCGTTCGCGTCCGAGGACAGCAACGACACCTACGTCAAGAGCTATCTTCTACGCAGCTCGCGCAACGACATCTTCTGGACCGAGCCCGCCGAGCCTACCGGGACCGAGAGCAGGAGGACTCGGAGGAAGGAGACAATAACGATTGAGTCGTCAAAGGACTGCGGAGATTCCACAAGGGTACCAGGAAGGAGACGACAACGATTAAGTCGTCAAAGGACTACGGAGATACTACAAGGGTATCAGGTATGACTTCATGTATTAACATACTTTGTATGATAGCTAGCAAGGCCTCGATATTGCATGACGAGGACGTCATGAGCTTTGGCCGGGGGGATGTTGCGACCTAGAAGGGGTTACGTGTGGATCCCCTACAAGAGCCATGGCCTTGCTTGACTGGAAAGGAGGATCATCATCACGTTCACGAGCTTGATAGCAACAATAACATTGGGGTCAGCCTGACTGGTCTGTTGCTTTCTGTTGTTTGAGTCCCTTCTTCGTCACTTGGTTCGCCACACTGTTCACCCTCGCGATGGCGGAGCAGATACCAATCGTGTAGCGACTCTGCGGCGTTTCCACCCAGCTTTGAAGCCTCACCCAGGAATTGTACTCGGGTCCAAGAATCATGAAGCCAACGAGGATCTCGCGATGGGATTTTAAATAGTCTAGCAAATTACACATTCGTCCACAACGGACGGCATTAACCATGTGTTATGCGCCCTGCTGATTTCTCGCAGACCCACGGACCGCCGCCTTTCACCAAGAGCTGGATACTCATGAAACAATGGAAAAGCACTCCTTTCTGGTCAGAATGTCCCGCGGGCGATGTTCCCGAGGAGTGGTGTTGAGATGGCAACACAGGTGCTAGTCACGTGCGTGATGCTTAAATGTGGGTCCCCGAGCTAATCCCTTCTCTCCAGGTTCACTGCGACGAGAAAATTGTCGTCACGAAACACAGGCAGCATCGCTCCTTGCCTTCTCCATCAACGCTCGCACTGGTCGTCGCGTGCGTCCTCACGAGACCGCCTCGTCATTCATCGGCAACAGTCGCCGCCCAACTTGTCGCGCGATACAAGTCATCGATAGAGCAGGCGGAGGGTTCAAGCGCGTCGAGACACGCGCGCTACGGCGTGTAGCCATCGACCTGGCAAGCTGCACGAAGCGCCCTCTGCCTTCGACATCGCGAGCATCATGTCACGCATGCCGCCGCCGCCACCCCCGGGCTGGGGACCTCCCCCGCCTCCGCCACCTCCCTCGTCGGTGCCTCCTCCTCCATCGACGCCAGCACCTCCGCCACCCGGCTTCCACGCCGCCCCCGACCCTCAGATCGCCAAGTTCGCTCAGAAGAAGAAGGAATGGCTTCGAGAGCAGCGGAATCGGTTCGGCGAGAAGCGCAAGGCCGGCTTCGTGCAGACGCAAAAGGCCGACATGCCGCCCGAGCATCTGCGCAAGATCGTCAAGGACATCGGCGACGTTTCCCAGAAGAAGTATACCAACGACAAGCGCAGCTACCTGGGCGCGCTGAAGTTCATGCCGCACGCGGTGATGAAGCTCCTCGAGAACATGCCCATGCCCTGGGAGTCGGCACGCGAGGTCAAGGTCCTGTACCACGTCAACGGCTGCTTGACCCTCGTCAACGAGATACCGCGCGTCATCGAGCCCGTCTTCTTCGCGCAGTGGGCGACGATGTGGACGTTTATGCGCAAGGAAAAAGCCGACCGAAGATTGTTCAAGCGCATGCGCTTCCCGCCCTTCGACGACGAAGAGCCGCCCCTGTCGTGGTCCGAGAACATCGAAGACGTCGAGCCCCTCGAGCCCATCCAGATGGAGCTGAACGAAGACGAAGATGAAGCCGTCTATGAGTGGTTCTACGACCATCGCCCGCTCCTGGACACGTCGCACGTCAACGGCCCGAGCTACAAGGCCTGGAATCTCACCTTATCGCAGATGGCGACGCTCTTCCGTCTCAGTCGGCCGCTCGTCTCGGACGTTGTGGACAAGAACTACCACTACCTATTCGACCTCAAGAGCTTCCTGACGGCCAAGGCGCTCAACGTTGCCCTGCCGGGTGGTCCGCGGTTCGAACCTCTCTACAAAGACGTCAACCCCAACGAGGAGGACTTTGGCGAGTTCAACGCGATTGACCGCATCATATTCCGCAATTCCGTCCGAACCGAGTCACGGGTCGCCTACCCTTACCTGTACAACTCGCTCCCCCGAAGCGTTCACCTTTCCTGGCACTCGCATCCGCAGGTCGTCTTCAACCGAGCCGAGGACCCGGATCTGCCGACTTTCCACTTCGACCGGCGTATAAACCCCATCTCGTCGCGGACGGTAGCGCCCAAGAATGTCGACTTCTCCCACGAAGACGAGCTGTTTGGACCGGGAAACAACGAGGAGCCCGAGGACGAGGCGTTCGAGTTGCCTGCCGGACTCGAGCCCTTCCTCGACGACGATGACCTTGAGAACGAGGACACCTCGTCTGCCATCGAGCTGTGGTGGGCGCCTTATCCTTTCAGCAGACGCTCCGGCCGCATGGTTCGCGCTCAGGACGTGCCGTTGGTGAAGCTGTGGTATCTCGAGCACCCTCCTTCCGACCGGCCACCCGTCAAAGTTCGAGTATCGTACCAGAAGCTTCTCAAGAACTTCGTGCTCAATGAGCTCCACAAGAAGACGCCCAAGGCGCAGAACAAGCAGAACCTGCTGAGATCGCTCAAGCAGACAAAGTTTTTCCAGCAGACTACCATTGACTGGGTGGAGGCAGGCCTCCAAGTCTGTCGCCAGGGATTCAACATGCTGAATCTCCTGATCCACCGAAAGAACCTCACGTACCTGCATCTCGACTACAACTTCAACCTCAAGCCGGTCAAGACTCTTACGACAAAGGAGCGAAAGAAGTCGAGATTTGGAAACGCTTTCCATCTGATGCGAGAAATCCTGAGATTGACGAAGCTGATTGTGGATGCGCAAGTTCAGTATCGGCTGGGTAATATTGATGCTTTTCAGCTGGCCGATGGCATTCTCTACGCGTTCAACCACGTCGGCCAGCTCACAGGCATGTACCGGTACAAGTATAAGCTTATGCATCAGATCCGTACCTGCAAGGACTTGAAGCATCTGATCTACTACCGATTCAACGCTGGTCCCGTCGGTAAGGGCCCTGGTTGCGGCTTCTGGGCCCCGGCGTGGAGGGTATGGCTATTCTTCATGCGAGGCATCATCCCGCTGCTCGAGCGATGGCTCGGAAACCTGCTCTCGCGTCAGTTCGAGGGTCGACACAGCAAGGGCGTTGCCAAGACCGTGACGAAGCAGCGAGTGGAGTCCCATTTCGACCTCGAGCTGCGTGCCTCGGTCATGGCCGACCTCATGGACATGATGCCGGAGGGCATCAAGCAGAACAAGGTCAACACCGTGCTGCAACACTTGTCCGAGGCCTGGCGATGCTGGAAGAGCAACATCCCGTGGAAGGTCCCGGGACTGCCAGCCCCGATCGAGAACATCATTCTGCGATACGTCAAGTCCAAGGCGGATTGGTGGATCTCCGTGGCGCACTACAACCGCGAGCGAATCCGGCGCGGAGCGACTGTGGACAAGACCGTTGCCAAGAAGAACGTCGGTCGCCTGACTCGACTGTGGCTCAAGGCCGAGCAGGAGAGGCAGCACAACCACATGAAAGACGGCCCCTACGTCTCCTCGGAGGAGGCGGTGGCCATCTACACCACCACCGTTCACTGGCTGGAGTCTCGAAAGTTCTCCCCCATTCCATTCCCCAGCGTCTCCTACAAGCACGACACCAAGATTTTGATTCTCGCTCTCGAGCGACTGAGAGAGGCGTACTCTGTCAAGGGTCGCCTCAACCAGAGCCAGCGTGAAGAGCTTGCCCTGATTGAGCAGGCGTACGACAGCCCAGGGACCACGCTGGAGCGGATCAAGCGATTCCTGCTCACCCAGCGAGCGTTCAAGGAGGTCAACATTGACATGAACGACAACTATAGCACTATCAATCCCGTGTACGACATTGAGCCGATCGAGAAGATCAGCGATGCGTACCTAGACCAGTATCTCTGGTATCAGGCTGACCAGAGGCACCTGTTCCCGGCGTGGATCAAGCCTTCCGATTCCGAGGTCCCTCCGCTGTTGGTGTACAAGTGGGCCCAAGGCATCAACAACCTGAGCCAGGTGTGGGAGACGGAGAATGGCGAGTGCAACGTTATGATAGAGACGGAGCTTTCCAAGGTCTACGAGAAGATGGAGCTGACGCTTCTCAACTCTCTCCTGAGACTGATCATGGACCACAACTTGGCCGACTACATCACTGCCAAGAACAACGTCCAGCTGACGTACAAGGACATGAACCACGTCAACAGCTACGGCATGATCCGCGGCCTTCAGTTCTCAGCGTTCGTGTTCCAGTACTACGGCCTCGTCCTGGACCTGCTGCTCCTGGGTCCTCAGCGAGCGAGCGAGATCGCCGGCCCGCCCCAAGGGCCAAACGACTTCTTGCAGTTCCGAGATCAGGAGACGGAGAGTCGGCACCCGATTCGCCTTTACAGTCGCTACATCGACAAGATCTGGGTCTTCCTGCGCTTCACCGCCGAGGAGTCTAGGGACCTCATTCAGCGGTTCCTCACGGAGCAGCCCGACCCCAATTTCGAGAACGTCATTGGGTACAAGAGCAAGAAGTGCTGGCCTAGGGATTCCCGTATGCGCCTGATGCGACACGACGTGAACCTAGGCCGTGCCGTCTTCTGGGACCTCAAGAACCGACTCCCGCGGTCCGTCACGACCATAGAGTGGGACGACAGCTTCGTTAGCGTCTACAGCCGCGACAACCCCAACTTGCTGTTCTCCATGTGCGGCTTCGAGGTCCGAATCCTCCCCAAGATCAGGAACAAGAACGAAGAGTTCCCGGTCAAGGACAGCGTGTGGTCCCTGGTGGACAACACGACGAAGGAGAGGACTGCCTACGCCTTCCTGCAGGTCACTGAGGAGGACGTTCAGAAGTTCAACAACCGCATCCGGCAGATTCTGATGTCCTCTGGCTCGACCACCTTCACCAAGATTGCCAATAAGTGGAATACTGCCCTGATCGCCTTGTTTACGTACTACCGCGAAGCTGCGGTCTCTACGATTGACCTTCTAGACACCATTGTCAAGTGTGAGACCAAGATCCAGACCCGCGTCAAGATTGGCCTTAACTCCAAGATGCCTTCTCGTTTCCCGCCCGCAGTCTTCTACACCCCCAAGGAACTGGGTGGCCTGGGCATGATTTCAGGCTCGCACATCTTGATCCCCGCGAGCGATAAGCGGTGGTCGAAGCAGACCGACACCGGGGTCACGCACTACCGAGCGGGCATGACCCACGACGAGGAGACTCTGATCCCCAACATCTTCCGGTACATCATCCCCTGGGAAGCCGAGTTCATCGACTCCCAACGTGTGTGGACGGAGTACTCTCAGAAGCGCCAGGAGGCGAACCAGCAGAATCGTCGCCTGACTCTGGAGGACCTCGAAGACAGCTGGGACCGTGGATTGCCGCGGATCAACACCCTGTTCCAGAAGGACCGGAGCACGTTGAGCTTTGACAAAGGCTTCCGAGCACGGGCAGAGTTCAAGATTTACCAGCTCATGAAGAGCAATCCGTTCTGGTGGACCAGCCAGCGACACGACGGCAAGCTGTGGAATCTGAACGCGTACCGAACCGACGTCATCCAAGCCCTGGGTGGTGTGGAAACCATCCTGGAGCACACCCTCTTTAAAGCCACCGGCTTCCCGTCATGGGAGGGCCTCTTTTGGGAGAAGGCTTCCGGTTTCGAGGATTCGATGCGGTTCAAAAAGCTGACGAACGCGCAGCGGTCGGGTCTCAACCAGATCCCGAACCGTCGCTTCACGTTGTGGTGGTCGCCGACCATCAACCGCGCCAACGTGTACGTTGGGTTCCAGGTGCAGCTGGATCTCACGGGCATCTTCCTGCACGGCAAGATCCCCACGCTAAAAATTTCCCTCATCCAAATCTTCCGAGCCCATCTGTGGCAGAAGATCCACGAGTCCGTCGTCATGGACCTGTGCCAGGTGTTTGACCAGGAGCTGGAGTCTCTCGGCATCGAGACGGTCCAGAAGGAAACCATCCACCCGCGAAAGTCGTACAAGATGAACAGCTCCTGCGCCGACATCCTGCTCTTCGCCAGTCACAAGTGGAACGTCACGCGGCCGTCGCAGCTGCACGACACCAAGGACGTCATCGAGCCCACGACGACCAACAAGTTCTGGATCGACGTGCAGCTCCGGTACGGCGACTACGACTCTCACGACATTGAGCGCTACACTCGCGCCAAGTACCTGGACTACACGACCGACAGCGCCAGCATCTACCCGTCGGCCACTGGTCTCATGATAGGCATCGACCTCGCGTACAACCTGTACGCCGCGTTTGGCATGTACTTCCCCGGGCTGAAGGTGCTCATCCAGCAGGCCATGGCCAAGATCATGAAGGCGAACCCGGCGCTCTACGTCTTGCGCGAGCGTATCCGCAAGGGCCTGCAGCTGTACGCTTCCGAGAGCAACCAGGAGTTCCTCAACTCGCAGAACTACTCGGAGCTGTTCAGCAACCAGACCCAGCTCTTCATCGACGACACCAACGTCTACCGTGTCACGATCCACAAGACCTTCGAGGGCAACCTGACGACCAAGCCCATCAACGGTGCCATCTTCATCTTCAATCCCCGGACGGGGCAGCTATTCTTGAAGATCATCCACACGAGCGTCTGGGCCGGACAGAAACGTCTCGGACAGCTCGCCAAATGGAAGACGGCCGAAGAGGTGGCGGCCTTGATCCGATCGCTCCCCGTGGAGGAGCAGCCGAAGCAGCTGATTGTCACGCGGAAGGGCCTGCTCGATCCTCTCGAGGTCCAGCTCGTCGACTTCCCCAACATCTCCATCCGGGCGTCGGAGCTGCAGCTGCCCTTCCAGGCTGCGATGAAGGTCGAGAAGCTGGGAGACATGATCCTGCGAGCGACGGAGCCTCAGATGGTGCTGTTTAACCTGTACGACGAGTGGCTCAAGAGCGTTTCGTCGTACACGGCATTCTCGCGTCTGATCCTCATCCTGCGTGCCTTGCACGTCAACCCGGACAAGACCAAGCTGATCCTGCGGCCCGACAAGACGGTGATTACGTTGGATCATCACATCTGGCCGTCGCTGTCGGACGAGGACTGGATCAAGGTCGAGACGCAGCTCCGCGACTTGATCCTGAACGATTACGGCAAGAAGAACAGCGTCAACGTGTCGAGCTTGACGAGCAGCGAAGTGCGCGACATCATCCTCGGAATGGAGATTTCGGCGCCCTCCATGCAGAGACAGCAGGCTGCCGAGATCGAGAAGCAGCAGCAGGAGCAGCAGCAGCTGACTGCCGTGACGACGAAGACGCAGAACGTACACGGCGAGGACATCATCGTCACCACCACGTCGCAGTTTGAGCAGCAGACGTTTGCGTCCAAGACGGAGTGGCGCACGAGAGCCCTGGCCACGTCGAACCTGCGCACCAGGACCAAGAACATGTACATCTCGTCCGTCGACAACGACGCGGACGACATGACGTACGTCATGCCCAACAACATCATCAAGAAGTTCATCACGATCGCGGACCTGAGGGTCCAGGTTGCCGGCTACCTCTACGGCTCGTCGCCCTCGGACAACGACCAGGTGAAGGAGATCAAGTGCATCGTCATGACGCCCCAGATCGGCGGCCTGCGCAACGTGCAGCTGCCGCAGCAGCTGCCGCAGAGCGAGTTCCTCGAGGGCATGGAGCCGCTGGGCATCATCCACACCATATCGGGCAACGAGCGGCCGTACATGACGCCGGCCGACGTGACAGAGCACGCGAGGCTGCTGGACGCGCACCCGGAATGGGACAAGGACAACACGGCGACGGTGTCGGTGTCGTTCATGCCCGGCAGCGTGTCCTTGTCGGCGTGGAGCCTCGATCCGCAGGGATACAAGTGGGGAGCGGAGAACAAGGACACGCAGAGCGACGAGCCCCAAGGGTTCACGACGACGATGGGAAAGAAGCGCAAGCTGCTGCTCAGCCCCAGATTCAAGGGCTTCTTCCTGGTGCCAGACGACGGCAAGTGGAACTACAGCTTCATGGGGAGCGCCTTTGCGGGCATGGAGAAGAAGCCGGTGCACGTCAAGCTCGACGCGCCGCTGCCGTTCTACAACGACCACCACCGACCAGTGCACTTCCACAGCTTCGCGGAGCTCGAAGACATCTGGGTGGACCGGTCGGACAACTTCGAGTGATTGAGTTGGTCCGCGAGCCTGGCGGAAGCAGGGGAGGCGGGGGGAGGGAGCAAAGGGGACGGCAGCTGGGCTCGGGTCATAATAGGACGACGAGACTCATGATTCAAGACGGGGAATGCGAGCGGCTGGTTGCCGGGGCTATGGAGGAAGAGCGGCAGTCGTGGAGCAGGGCCGACGAGTCGTGCGGTGTCGACGTGATTCCACTTCCCGACGGCCCATGCGTGAGGAAATTTGCCAAGCATCTGAGTGTCAATGCATGCAGAGTCTGGTGATAAGGGAAGGGCGGCGGCGTTGAAGCTGAGTTTGGCGGTGCAATTTGGCCAGTGTACTTGAATTTATGTAAACTACCTACCTTACCTACGTACGAGCATCCCTTCGGGAGAGATGCAGAATGACACTTTTGTAGCCTTGAAGGAGCCTCACCGCTCACCGTCACGCCACACGCGGCGACTGGGTTCGGGACGCGCGGGCGCCTCGTCGACACGGCGCTCGTATAAGGTAAGCGGGCTTGGCTTTCTTGGTACGGATACAGATGGTGAAGATCGCGGGGGTGGTTCACGCGGAATGTGGCAGTGGCCCTCGGGGCAGCGAGAACCGGGCTCGCTGTCGATTGCCCCAGAGGACGAGCCCTACGTGCATGGCTAGGTCGAGGCATCGCAGGTCGCAATTCGCCAAGGCAAGCGAGAGGACAGCCAGTCAGGCGGCCTCACCGAGGGCGCGGAACGGCGCCGTGTGCGTTAGCGGCGGAGCCGAGGGCTGGATCGGGACACTGGACCGAAAGACAGATTGATGGGGTGCCTGGATGCGAAGGTGAAGGGGCAGGCTTGTATCGTGGACTTGGGGATCGGAGGAGGGGGGCGTAATTTGACCCTGATCATGCGCTTAATGCGCGGCAAAGAGAGGGATGGGTGGGTGGACACGCAGCGGGAGAGAGCCAGGAGGGCGACGGGGACGGGCGCGCAGGAAGACGAGAGAGGAGAGGAAGCTCTCGTACTCGCAGAGGGACGGAGAGGAGACGATGCGGGTTGCAGGATGCAGAGTCGTACCATGGTTAATGAAGCCGCGGTACGAGCAACACCTAAGGTTGTAAGTGCAGCGCTCTCGTACTCGAGCACAAGAAGGCAGGGAGGGGTCGGCCGGGCCAAGCAGGGCAAGGTACAGTGGGTGTAGGGGCAGGCAGGCAGGCCAGGCGCAGAGCGCGCACAGGGACTGGATCCAAGCGCGCGCATGCCGACGACGGTGCCGACGACGGCTCGCTGGCCTCACCCACATCCAGCCACGTTACTACGGGGGTGGGTAAGCAGTTCGTCTGATTGCTCGACCGGCCGCGGGAGAGGCGTCGGCCAACCAACGCCCGCCTGCGCATGCGAGGGACGTCGAGGCAGCAGATTGCGCAGTGGTGGTGTATCAGGACGCGTCGGAGGCTGCGGCGAGGCTGCTGGGTTGCTAACCGAGGCAGTGGGGGAGGCACGCATTGGATACCCAAGTTGGAATGCCGATGCACTCGACGCTCGCGCTGGGAGCGACGAGAAATTATAGGCCAACGTCTGCTGCGCGCGGCGAGGCTCGTCGTGTCGGGGCATTTCCAAACTACCTTGCCGGCACTCACCTTATCTCGGGGGGCGCACATATAGGGCGGGCAGGGCATAGCCGACGGATATTGGGGACGGGGATCATGGCAGTTGGATGGGCTGCGAGCCGGCGGCGGCATCCTCCGCATCATTCCTCGACCAGCGGGCATCGTGGCGGAGAGGGAGATGCGCTGCGCACGGAGTGCTCCGTCCTCCGCCCGGCGCACATATGGGACGACGCGCCGGAGAGGGATGCCATGGGCATGGAGACGGCATCGATCAATCGATCAATCAGCGAGGAGACATGGGACGAGTTGCCGGCCGCCTCGCGCAGAGTACAAGTTCTCGTACGAAGTCTCACGCACGGCCAGCTGGGCCATCGGCTCATCCGATCTGTCGGGGGACTCGGGAATTTTATGGTGGTCCTTGCACACACACGCGCGGGCAGAGCATGAAGCCAGGAATGGCATCCTAGCCGGCGGTGGGAGTGGGTGGGCTGCTGCCAAGGCCGCGAAGGGATTCCTTTTCCTTGGATGATGACGGCGGTGGACGCTGGTGGCAAGGTGGATGATGGCGGTGGTGGATGGGCGGGCATCGTCGTCGCGGTCCCGTCAGCGTCGTCCCCCTTGCGCGGTCCAGGTCCAGTCCCCCGTAGGTTAAAAACGCCAACGCCCCCCCCATCCCCACGCCCTGTCACGGGAGTCCGAGGCGCGGCCGGGCCCTCCGCTAGCCTAAGCCTTACGTACTCGGACGTGTGTCCTTCTGGATCCTTCTTGCGTGCCTGTTCCTGAATACGGGCTGGGCGGGCGAGTAGGCCCGACGATGTGATTGCGCCCGCCAGCACATGCCCATCGCGACAAGCTTCTGATGGCGTGTGCCACGTCCGGCCCGTGGCAGCGATCGCTGTCCCCGGCCACTCCACGCACGCCCTGGTTGGCGTGCCTTGCCCTGCCTGGCGTTGGCGGTGCCGTTGCCAGCATCCCAGCGAGGCGATCCGGAGGTATGTCGCCTGCACCCCAGCAGCGTGTGTCCATAAGCCGCTCGTTTATTAATTTACCGGGGGCTCGTAAACGTGTGCTTTCAATCTGCACGCTGGCGCCGGCTCCTTCATGCACGCGGGCTCAGTCCGTCGCCGGCGGCCGCCCGCATAAGCTCGCGCAATCTCGCCGAATCGCGCCGCGTCGAATCTGGCGGCGAACGAGATGAACGGCGGCTGCTGGTGATGCACCAGACTGTTTGACTGTCTGTCACTCGCCTCACATCAGGCAGCGCGCGGCTCTGCGGTCGGTGGGGGGTAGGACGTCCATCCCTGCCTGCTGTCTCAGATTCAGTCAGTCTCTTGTGGCTTTTTTTTTTCTCGCCATCTGTCACTCTCGTGGCCGCTCCGCCTGCCACCCTGGCTCGGACCCCACAGCAGACGACGACCTTCGGACGAAGTGGACTACAGACGTACCCTGACGTTGAACGGGGGCGCCTGTCAGGCACGAATCGTGACGCTCGGCCGGCGAGTTCAGTTCGGCTGTGGCTCCGAGGGCCGGTTTCTGGAGATGAGCATTAGTCGACACTGACTGACGGGACCCATCGCGAGCAGTGTATTCGTAATGGTCGCGGCGCGTCTGCCTTACTGTACGGGTTGGTTGTATTCCATCCTCTCGTCTCGCCTTCCCTCTCATGCGCCCGCTGCCTACCGATGCCTCAGGACGGCCAACTTGCGCCACGACTCGCCTCTCTGTCTTCCTCTCTTACGCTCTCCCTCTCTCCCTCTCTCCTCGCCGCGTCCTTCATCTCACGATGCCGCTCTCCCGCAGCATCGACCAGCCCGGCCAACCCGCCGCCGCCGCCGCTCGGCGCCCTGGCGCCTCCCCCGTGATTGGACGTTGATGAACCGGGCCGCCACAGCCGATCCATCTTCATGCATGCCCTCATGCTGGCCCCCTCGAGTCCTTGCTTCTCCCACCGCCGCCAATACTTGTGCCACCTCCACGACCGACTGCTTGGTTAAACTCCCCTGGTCCGGTACCGTTTGGCCCCCCCCTCCCCCCAAACCCTTCGGCAATCTCCAGAGCACATGTACCGTCAATCACGTTTCTCCACGCCCATGACCTGGGCTTCCGCTGCCATCTGTCGCGCCGCCCACTGCATTGACAGGGCTTGACAGGCACTCTCCGCCGCTCCTTGTATAGCCCACCCTGCACAGACTATACCCCCCCCTCTCCCCCAGCCCTGCTCGCCCTTCTCTGCGGCCCCACCCTCTGTCGGCTGGCCCGTCTCCACAGACTCGCATCAGAACGTGTGTCCCTGGACCTGGCTTCCGGCGCCATCAGCGAGAATGGGAGGAGGAAGAGGTGGGGGAGGAGGGGCCAGGCGGCATCGCTGGCCTGGCCGACGGCAGATAGGCCTTGGCTGCCCTGCCGCGCTCGCCCCGGCCACGCTGCGAAGAGCAAGGTCGGTCCTGGATATCCTTGCCGGAGGCGTACGGGGCAGGGCCTTGCTGCTCTCGTCCCAACCCCTTGACTCCTTGAGTTCCCTCTGGTGAACCGTGCCACCACGAGGTATCCAGAACATTTACGGAACAAGTGGACACCGGGGCCGCATTGAGGAAGTGGCATCATCATGGCTTCAACTCATAAAATGGGGACCAGGGCGACCCAAGCCCGATCCAGAGTGCCCACGTATGTTGTCACTGCTACTTTGCTGGCATAAATTCGTCAAATTATTTCCCGATCGGCGCCAGCCAATGCTGGCTGGCAGGGCCCCAGGTCCATTTCCGGGAACGAGTGACGGCCGCTCATATGGAGGGCTTCATATAGCTCTCAACTCGTCCACAAGCGGCTCACTTTTGAGATCCACACCGACGTGCCTTGCCTGTCTATCTCGTCCCCGATCCTCGGCATCTTTCTTCGCGGGTGTGTCTGGCCTCTCCACAAAGCTGTCGTTGTCGACCGGGCCCTTAGGGTCAATAAGTATCGACCTGGGTCCACGAGCTACGGTAGCCTTCGGACGGCTTCCGTCCACGAGGCATTACTTCAGTCAGAATAGGTCCTTCACCGAGGGCTTCTAGACCGGGAGCTGGAACGCTCGACACATCCC
The DNA here is from genome assembly GCA_024341135.1 of Tolypocladium album. Lineage (NCBI taxonomy): Eukaryota > Fungi > Ascomycota > Sordariomycetes > Hypocreales > Ophiocordycipitaceae > Tolypocladium > Tolypocladium album. Next base: position 23,949 of record JALHCF010000168.1, on the reverse strand, counting down.
TATTCGCCGAGCCGCCGTCACCTGTACCCCGGTCATCGCCACACAAAACTCGCCCGTACAAGCCCCTTCCTACTGGACGCTGCAGGCTGCCAACACAGTCCTCTCGTCGAGGGGCGCTAGCAAACGCGTGGTCCGGGACCTGAGCGAGGCACTGTGCCGCTCGACCATTGATTGACGCGCTGTTGACCCGGCAGAAGCGAGACGGATTCGGCACAGGAGACCTGACGTGCATCCAGGCAGATCACCGCCTCTCGAGCCCGCCCCTGTCGGTAAACGACAGCACGTAACTTCTCCACGGCCGAGTTTTCTGCCCAGCACCCGCCTCTCGACGACGTTGCCGACGCAGCCCAGCCCGTGTCTTCCGGCGACGGCTCCCGGAAGACTGTCGCTTGACCAAGACGAACTCTCCTACAGGCTGGAAGCCGTCCAGAGCCGTCCGCTCTGGCGGAACCCATGGGCCGGAGTCACGCTGGCGGACAACTATCGAGTCGGAGGTTACAATGTGGACTACCCGGGTCAAGGTTCGCACACGAGCGGGCTGAGCCATCTCCAGCAAGCCTACTCCTCCCCGGCCCATCATCACCACACCTCCTATCAACCCCATCACCAAAATCCCTATCATCCGCAGCAGCAGCAACAGCAGCAGCAGTCTCAACAACAGCAGTCACAGCCGCAGCCACAGCCGCAGCAGCAGCAGCAGCAGGCGCAGCAACAAGCGCAGCAACAGCAGCAACAGCAGCACATAACTCCCGTCCATCACCACCCCGGGGTCTCCTCCGCCGACTCCAGTCCGCCGGCAGGCCAAGCCCATGGCCATCTCCCCAGCCGTCCGGTTGGCATCGGCCAGGCAAAACAGGAGACGCACGCAACGCAGGTTCCCATGGACCCCGCCCACATGCACAACCACCGCCTCGGGCACGTCCAATTCGGCGCAGCAAGCTCGATGCCGGCGCCGCTCTACGGAAGTTTGTCGTCCCCTACCCAGTCCCACTACGCACCGTACTCTAGCCAGACCCCCAAGAGGTCGCGTCCCGATGAGTTCGACCTCTCCGTCGCCGGGGTTTCCGTCGTGGACCAGTCCGGCCTGGAAACTGTGCAGGGCGGCTCGATGGGAGCCGCTTACGGTCCAGCAGCGGCAGCGGCGACCGCGGGGGACCCCGACCAGCCCCAGGCGACACACCTGCACCACCACCACCACCACCTCCCGGACCTGGGTCCGCCCTCGAAGACGATGCGCCGGGAGGACGCCGGAGGGGCGCCGAGCGTGGTAGGGCAGGCCGGGATGCCCGCTCCGGCGGCGCGACCGCGGGGGCCGAAGCTCAAGTTCACGGCCGAGGACGATCAGCTGCTCATCGAGCTGAAGGAGCAGAAGAATCTGACATGGAAGCAAATCGCCGACTTCTTCCCAGGGCGATCCTCGGGGACGCTGCAAGTCCGATACTGCACCAAGCTCAAGGCGAAGACAACGATGTGGACCGAGGAAATGGTACGTCGGGATGCCCCTATTTCGACGAGGGCCTGCGTGGCAACTTGACGTCGCGAAGCTGCCTTCCCGCTGCTGAACTTGAATGTTTTGATTTTTGAGACTGACGCACCGACCGCAGGACGGCAAGCTTCGCAAGGCTCTGCAAGACTACGAAAACGAAAAGTGGCGAATAGTCTCACACAAGGTCGGCGCCGGCTTCACGCCGGCAGCGTGCAGGGAACGAGCCGAGCAGATAACGGGCGTCGAGCCGGAACAGCTCTGGCAGTCGCTGTCCCCGAAGGCGGCGTCGTTGCCAGAGTCTATGGAAATGCCCCACACGCAGCGACCATGGTAGGACGCGCAGTGTGAAACGATGTTTGGACACGGCGCTGCACCAGGTCGATTCGGAACCGCGAGCTAGTCCGGATCACGCGGCGGAACACAGCCCGTTCCGCTTGAAGCGCCGAGAGCGAACCCGAACGTTGGAGATAATAGAAGCGTTGCCTGGCAGTTCGACGCGCGCTCGGCGTGTCGAGCGGCTACTAACGAAACTCTGCCGCATTGCGCTCCCCCCCTATGGATGAGGTTGGGAAGGGATCGAACGATAGGCGCAGAAACGTCGCAGAATCTGTACATATGGTTTTCGAGAGCGGATGTCTGCTAGCAGGATGGAGAAGATACCCTTTGTAACGTCTGCTTTGCCGTCCAGTGGAATGCTTCCACCCTTGACCCCTATTTCGCAGGCGTTTGATTCACTTCTTTTGAATTTGTCGGCAAATGTGGCGCTTCTATATTCAGCGGCGAGGAGCTGGCATCGCCCCGCCGGTCGCCTCCTGTCGGCCTGGCGTGTAATAAGGTATGTACAAGTATGCCCGTATATAGAATTATATACATGCTTGTACGCGACTCATGCAAGAAGACGCTGGGCGAGCTCCTCCTTATCCAAAATGGCGCCCGCCTCGACCATGTCCACGAGCGCGCGGTGCGTCGACACGTCCAGCCCCTGATCGAGAAAGGCCGCCGTATCGACGAGCCACCCGTTGAAATCCCGTACCTCGGTTGGCTTGCCGGCCTGCACGTCCTGCAGCATGGAGCTGGTGTTCGCGGCGACGCGGGCCCCGTAGGCGTGCAGCATGCTGCGGAGCCGGGCCTGCGAGAAGCGGTCCCGAATCAGCGTCCGCGCGGCGTCGAGGTCGGTGCTTCTCGCGTCGGCGTCGGCGGCGAGGATCCGCGCGCTGCTCTCGTGGCTGACGAGGGCCCGCAGCACGGCGCTCGTCTCGCCGAGCAGGCGGTCCATGACGCGCGTGACGGGGCCGTCGACGCCGCCGTCGAAGAGCTCGCCGTTCTTGCAGCGCAGGACGGCGGTGAGGGGGTTGATGGCCGTGTTGACGACGAGCTTCTCGAGCTGCAGCAGCCACAGCTCGCGCGAGGAGACGGCGCGGGCGGCGAGCAGAGGCGCCGTCGCGATCTGGCGCGTGAGGTAGCCAACGCTCTCGGACGGCTCCGGTCCGCTGAGCAGCACGGGGCCGATGACAGCATCGGCAGGTGAGGCGTGGACGCTGCGGAAGGGCCCGAGCGAGAAGACGCCGTGGCCGGTGACGCAGGCGAGGAAGCTCGGGGCGCCGGCGCCGGGGTAGCGGTGGGCGACGTAGCGAGCGCCGTGCGGCGGCCACAGCTTCGACATGCCGTTCTGGGCGAAGGCGACGGCGCTGCGGGCATCGAGGTAGCCGCGCAGGCGATCGACCTCGGGCATGGCGGCCGAGGCCTTGGTCGAGACCAGGAGGTTGCGCACGGCGCCGCCGTCGGCCACCTCCCTCACGGGGCCGCGCTCGGGGGCACGCTCGGTCCAGAACTCGACGTCGAAGGCGGCCTTGTTCTTGGTGACGACGCCGTCGCGCGTCAGCTCAACGCCGTCGCCGGCGACCCATTCCCGCAGCAGGGACTCGCGGTGGACGACGAGGGTGATGGGCGGGGGATCCGGGTGGCGGGCGAGGTGGCTGGCGTAGAGGCGACCGAGGTTGCCGATGCCGAGGACGAAGATGCGGCGGTCCAGGTCGTCTCTACTGTGCTGCGGCTGGTGCTGGGTGCTCGCCGGGGAGAGGTTGGCCGGCGTCCAGGCGAAGAGCTTCGGCGGGGGGGAGCGGTCGTCGAGGAGCTTCTTGAGCCAGGGCGGCTGCTGCTGCAGCTCTTTGTGAGGGGACATGCTGTACGATGCGGAGGCGAGGCGGACAGGAGCGAGCCGAGGGAGTGTGAGTGAAGGGCGGCAGATGCTAGTCCATGGGGGCATGGCCGGCGGACGTTGTGGGCTGTGAGGGTGTAGAATGTGTCGAGGGGTGACTTGGTCGGGTGTTGAGACGCCGCTCCAGGGCTCGCCGTGGGCGACGCTGGAGCCGAAATTAACAGCACTCCGGGACCCCAATAGCTTGAGGTTCCATCAAGACGCCGATGGCCTAGTGTAGCGTGCCGTCAGTTGCCGAGGATGTCGGGCTCGAGTGGACGTGGGTGAGGCGGTGAATCGCAGACGCGACGGCACGTCGCGCCTTTTGACAGTGACGTCCCCTGCTGCTGAGAGCTTGGGGCACGGCGCGCAAAAGAGCCAGAAGCAGTCACTACCGTAGTCAAGTATGCATATACGAGTAGTACGTTAACCTCGATGAAGCAGGTAGGGACGGCATCTTGATAGTGAGGCGCTATGTCGACGCCCGAGGCTCAATCAACATAGTGCGGGGCGGAAATCGCCCATCTGACTCACGCTCTGGGTCGTCACCCCCGACTTGGACGTAACAAGAGACGTCCACAGCACCGGTATTAAACCAACAGCGCGCACCGTGGGATGCTCGGCGCCTGTGACGGCACATCCCTCGCCGCCATGTCCGCGCAGCGCTGGAGCTTCCACGCCGAGCCGGGCTACTTTGCTGACCACGGCGCGCTGGCAGCTCAGTGCCCCAACGGCAAGCTCACGACACAACCGCAGCTGGGCCTGCTGTCACGGCGCTATCCGTCCGATGGGCAGAGCACCGGCGCGACGACGGACTGGCAGCGCTTTGCCGAGCACGTAGAAGCGCTCAACCGCGCGGCCCCCGACCGCGTGTCGTACAAGGTCCTGTACATCACCCGCCACGGCTACGGCTACCACAACAAGAAGCACGCCGAGGTCGGGAGCGAGGCGTGGGAGGTGAGCTGAACTCGCGGAGCCCGCTCGTGGTCGGGCGCTGGTGGCTGAGCCCGTCGCAGAACCACTGGTCCCTCATCGACGGCGACGAGCACGAGACCTGGTTCGACTCCCTGCTCAACGACACGGGCATCCAGCAGGTCCAGGATCTCGGCAGGTTCTGGATCGAGGCCGTCGACGGGCACGGCGTCCCGCCGCCGCAGACGCTCTACACCAGCCCCCTCGCCAGGACCCTCCAGACGACCGAGAGTGTCTTCTCGCCCCTGATGTTGCGCCACGGACGGCCTTTCCGGCCCGTGGTGAAGGAGAAGCTGCGCGAGCGCTGGACCATGCACACGTGCGACAATCGGCGGACGCGCACGTGGATTCGGGAGAACTGGCCGCTGTACGCCATCGAGGCGAGCCTGGCGGAGGAGGACCCCTTCCGCGCCATGGGCCGCGTGGAGACGGACGCGGAGCACGTAGCTCGGAAGCAGGCGGTGCTGGAGGACGTTTTCTCGACAGACGAGAACGCGTTCGTGTCTCTGACGGTGCACAGATTTGCGATTGAGGCGATATTGAGGGCGTGCAACGCGCCTACGTTCAAGGTGCGGGAAGGGGTGTCGCTGGCCATGCTCGTGCGAGGCGAGATGCTGGACGCCTGACACTGCGGCCGTTGGATTCCAAGAGTACACCGGCCTGGATTCTACAGTACTTTGCCTGGGCATCCTTCTCACTGTATTCTGTCAGTGTCTGTGCGGCGCATGGCCCGGCAGCTCGGCTGGGAGATTGCCGAATTAGGAAGGCTTCGGAAGTCGCGGCGGGGCGACGGCCGGCCCTGGGCCTCGTCGTCTGTGTCTGTCTGTCTTCTTCCGAGCTGACAAGACGGCCGAGCAAGTGCTCGACTCGCCCACGGCTACTCTAGAGTCTTAATGTGCCTTCTAGGCACAATGCTGATCGAAAATGGAAGCAGCTTCTACATGCCTTGCGGCCGACGAACCGTCCGCGAGTCGCCCGTCAACTGCGTCGGCTTTTTGCCGTGTCGAATTTGCTCCGGAAGTCCGATGAGCAGTCACCGAGGGCCTCGAATGGCCAATCTTGCCTCAGACGATGGCGAGCTTGAAGCGTCTACTCGTCGGCATGCAAGTGCGGCTCGGGGCACATAAATCCGGGCACCGACAACGCGGAGTCGCAAATCAAACGGAACTGGCCTAACAGCCCGAAGGCCAACCGCTAGACCAGCTGCGCCGAGGTCTTAACGGTCAGTGCCACTACGAGAAAGTCAGCGGCGATTACTGTTGGCTTCCGTCGAAGGAACAACGCTGCTGATCGTCACGATAGTGGACCAACAGCCCGGCAATTGGCAAGGTGGCTTGGGGAGCATCCATTAGCAGACACATCGTTGCCTCATCGGGGTACTGTCTCGAGAGGTGTCCGGACTGGTCTCTCGGTGAGCCGCAGACGCGGGTCTGGGCTATTGAACGCTCAGTGCGCCACCGAGTCCCACACCGCGGTGAGGAGGCTTGATGGAGCCTCGCGGCCGACAACACCGCCAGACAAACAAAAGCTGCTAGAAGCAACGGCGAATGTGTCTGGAGCACGGAGAGATGCATGCTGGAACGTGCGCGACGCTAAAAATCGCTGCATTCGGCCCGCGCACGGTACTTTTGTCTTGCGTGCGACGACGTCGCCCGGCCGCTCAGGCCACCGGGCTGACTGACCGAGCACCGCTGCTCCGGGCCCAACCGACGGGACAAACGTGCGCGTGAGACACACAGCCCACGCCCTGCACCGCCTCCCCACCCTCCCCGCCTCGGCAGCCGGTCCGGCGGCGATCGGCGGCAGAGGTGGCGCGCCTAGCTCGCCCCGGGACGCGCTCACGCGGCACTTCGGCCAGCCAATGTGGGCATCGCGGCCTTCCCCAGAGGGCGTTCTCGTGCCTCGGGTGACGTCGCCAGGTCCACTGCGCAATGGGTGACAGCAGTCCGGGATGCTGCCTGTTAGGTGGCTGCATACACGAGGGCTTTCTCCGTGAGGCTGAAGCTGACATACAGCATGCGCCGTGGTTGGGGAGGAAACCGGAGCAACGGTGATTGGGCCTGCTGCGGGGCGCGCCGAATGGGCTGCACGACGACGGACGGTGTTGACCATCCCCGACGACTTGCGGCGGAAGAGGTAGAGGTATAAATAAATGGGAGGCAGACGGCCGGCCGACGAAGCTGGTCGACGTCTGCCGGCCCCAGGAGCAACCCATGGCCACCACCGCCTCTCCGTTAACCATCGACGGCGAGCCCTCGACAAACAAGAAGAAACATAGCCCAGCCCCCTCCCGTCTCGCCCGTGAAGATGAAGATGCATCTCTCCCTTGCCGCCGCCGCCGGGCTCTTCGCCCTCGGCCAGGCGCGCATCGACGGCATCGCCATCCCGGACACGATCCGCCCGGGCGACGGCTTCAACGCCGTGATCCGCAGCTCCAACTTCATCCAGAGCGTCTTCGACGTGGCCATCACCTTCGGCTACGCCCCGGGCGAGGGCTACCCGGGCAGCCTGGGCACCGTGGCCGACTCGTTCTGCCTCGGCAAGGGTGAGTTTGCGCATCCCCTCCTTTCTCTGCCCACGAGCGCAGAGGCGCGCAACCGAAGCTGACGGCCCGGGCCTTATAACAAAACAGAGCAATCCAACCAGCTGCACGACTTTAAGAAGTGGCTCGTCATCCCCGCGTCGGCACCCAAGGGCCCCGGTGTGGTGACGGCCACGCTGACGAGCCTGTACGGCGTCGTGGCGAACCCCGTCATCAACACATACAACGTAAGCGTCACCTTTGGCGATGTCACGAGCAACACGTACGTCTCGAGCAAGCCGTAAGTGGCCTTGCGTGGGAGTGAGGGAGGACTTACTGGGGAGAGGGTGCCCGTCTGTAATGAGGATGACGAGGACGACTTGGGGATCAATGCCATGTACATACATCTAATTCTATGATAATCCCGAGCCTGTTTGTACAAAGAAGAGCAGATGCAGTAGGGTATCTATCGCGCGCTCGCTCGCCGCCCACACAGTCGACACTGTCCGGATCGTTACCAAAAAACCCTCCAAGCCGAACCTCTACCTCTACCTCCCATCTCCACGTCCACGTCCACCTCTACCTCGCCTTGGGCCGCTTGACGCTCACGCCGTTGGCGCTCCCCCAGACGCTGTCCGAGACCCTCTGGGGGATCTTCCTCCCGCGCAGCCGCTGGTCGAGCAGCCACATGCCCACCACGAACTCCTGCCGGGACAGCGCGCCGCGCCGCTCGCGATCGACCAGGTCCCAGACCTCGGCCAGCTCGTCCTCGGGCAGCCTCGACCGGCGCCAGACGTCGCGCACGACGACGTTGGCCACGCACTCGGCCGCGTCGTCGGCATCCTCCCGCTCGAGCAGCCAGCCGCGGTTGGACGCCCACACGGCCTCGTAGCGCTTGCGCTCGCGGGGCGTCACCTCGTCGCGCCAGCGCTTGCGCGAGCCCTCGTGGTGGGCGTGCTTGCCGCTGCGCAGCTTGCGACGGTGATGGTTGTGGTGGTGGGCCCTGTCCTCGTCCTCGTCCGGCGAGGCGGCCGGCTGGCGGAGCGTCTGGAGCAGCCGCGGGGACCTCCTGCGGCTGGGCAGCGCGGGCGGGGGCAGCGAGGCGCCCGTGCTGTGCGGCGTCAGGCGCGCCGAGGCCAGGGAGCCGGCGACGATGGCGTCGGCGAGGGACTCGACCTGCAGGTTGCTGGCCGACGCGTTGGTGAGGCGCCTCGCCGACGGGCTCAGGGTCGGCGAGGACGGCGCGCTGGCGATGGACAGGCGCCGACCTGGGAGCGGAGGAGGCGTGCGGCGGTCCCTCGACGTCGACGCCGGGCTGCCGCGGGAGCTCGCCTGGGGGACGTTCAGCGACGCCTTGTAGGAGCTGCTGGGCGCGTCCGAGAACCCGCGCGTGAGGCCGGCGGGCTGGCTCGGCGCGAGCCTCTGGCTGCCACGGGGCTTCGGCGGCGTGGGCGGCCGCTGCTTCGCCCCGGGGCTGCCGCGCTTCTGCGGATCCGGCGAGGGCGAGGGCGATGCCAGGGCCTGGTGCGCTAGCGCGGCCGAGACGTGGGGAGGCGACGTCACCGCCGTCACGCGCGGCGGCTTGACGGGCCTCACGGGCTTGGGGGACAGCACCTCTGGCGTTGACGTGACGACCGGCGACGGGCTGGGCGGCTGGATGCTGAGGTGCTTCGGCGGAGGTTTGGCCGACGCTCGCTTCGGGGATGCGCTCGGCTGCCGGATCGTCGGCCTCTTCGGTGCTGGCTCTTGAGGCTTGGCTTGCTTGAGAGGTGTAGGGTTCGACTGGGGCGTCGTTGAGCTTGCAGGCGCTGGCTCTCGAGGCTTGTGCTGCTTGGGGGCTCGCACGGCCGGCGGAGGACTCGGCTTGCGCGTCTTTGCTGGTGGTGGTGCCGGCTCCTGGTCCCTGGCTCGCGCTCTGGGATCGGCGTCGGCGGCGAGGCTCCTTGTGTGTGCTGTCGACGGCGCCCTTTGGAGGCTGCCGCTGGTAGTCGCAGGAGGAGGATGGAGAGGGGCAGACGTCGTCGTCGTCATCGTCGGGTGCGTCCTCGGCGGCGCGGCCATGAACCTGTCCACGGCCAGGCGCTGCGCCTCGACGGCGCTCTTCCCCGTCGACTCGGCGTCGCCGCCCCTGGCGCGCTCAAACATGGAGATCAGCGACCCCGTGGGCGCGATGGACCCCGAGTCGACGGCGTCGCTGCCGCCGCGCGGGAGGTGCTGCTGCAGCGCGGGAGAGCTCCTGGGGCCCGGGCTCGCGCTGCGGCTCGCCGCCAGCGTCGCCGCGATGAAGCTCGGGCTCTTGGGGTCGACCCTCGCGGCGCCCGGGTGCAGCAGCAGCTGGTGATGCCCGTATACGTGGCCCTGCGCCGCAGAGTCTACCTCGAGCACGCCGCCAGCGCTCGAGCCGCCCGTCACCTGCGCCCGAGCCGGAGACCTGCTGCTGCTGCTCCCCGAGCCGTGCACCGCCGCGGCGGCCGTGAGCGCGCCATTGCCCCTGCTCCCGGCACCGTTCTGGCCCGACGGTGGCTGCGGCGAGGCGGCGGGCTTCTTCTGGAACGCGAGGGCGGCGCCGCGCAGCGCTACGGCGGCGGGCGAGTCGAGCTGGTGGTGGCCGGGCGAGGAGGTCGAGGAGGAGGATGACGAGTGGGCGGGATTCATCGCCAAGAGGACGCGGGCCGTGACGACATGAGGGCGCGGGAGCGCACAACACGCAAGCAGTGCGGAAAAGGCGGAGTAGGAGGAGGGAGGCGAATTGGCGCAAGGGGAGGAGTGCTGCAAGCGAGACGCAGCTCGACGTCGGATGGTGATGTTGGAGGACAGGGAGCTTGAGTGCGCCGGATGGAAGGGGTTCGTGACGTGAGAGATTGGATTGGATTGGATGGACCGCGTGGCCTCGCTATTTTTGGGGGCAGCCTAACGACTAACTAATACGAGGACCCCTGGAGCCTGGGCAATCGTGACGGCCCACTTATGACGCCGCAGGACCGACACTGCTCGCGAAGGTAAGTATTCGTAGAATCGACTGAATCCATTAAATAAGTTACTTGCTGCAGTTGCTGGCAGAGCGAAGGATGTCGATACAGTAGGAGACGCACGGAGTCGAGTGTCACCGAAATCCCAACGACACGACACGAAACGACGCGACAGACGACGTTGCTGCTACTACCGTGAGGCCCTCGCAGGCAACGGCTCCAACATCCATGTACAAAAGCACAGCCCAACCATTACAAACGCCAGTTCCCCCAATGCGCCTTTTGTGCTCACCCCCCGCCCGCATCACCGCGCGCTCCCGCCGTGTTCGGCGATCAGCACGCTACCCCGTTCGCCCCGTATACACAACCGACGGCCAATGCCAGAAATGGGCAACACAAGAAGGCGTTCAGATACGTACAGCACCGAGAAGGAAAATAAAAAAAAGTAAACAAGAAGGACACCTCCCCACCGGGGTGTGCGTGCGGGCAGAGCGGAAGAAAGAAACGCGAGTCGTCGCAGGAGATGTCCGGCATCATCATAAGCTTCGTCGAACGCGTCTAGTCGTGCAGAGTGCCCGTGGCGTCGTGGGCGAGATGTAGCATGTGGAGAGATGTGCGCTAGAAGGCATCCTCGTCCGTCCACTCGCTCCCTGAGATGATCCTGTTGCCCTCCTGGTCCATCATCGCCGGCCCGCTGTACCCCTGCGGCGGCGGGATGCCCCGTATCCGCTTGGCCTGGCTGCCTGGCCGCGGGCACTGCTCCGGCTCGTGCCGCTTCCCGCGCGCCGCCCGGAGCTTGGCGTAGTAGGCCTCGGACGCGTCCTGCTCGGGCTCGCTGTTGTCATCGTACGTCTCCCAGTTCTCGGAGCTGGACACGGCCGTCGACGCCTTGGACGTGTTGGAGATTTGCCGCGGCGGGGGCGCCATGGCGTAGGCCTGCTGATGCCCCGCTCGAGGGGTCGCGTAGCGGTCGTCGTAGCGGTCATCGTAGCGGTCGTCGTAGCGATCCTCGTAGCCGTGGTCGTACCCGTGGTCGTACTCGTCGTAGTAGCTCGTCTGCGTGTGGTGGGACAGGTTGGAGTTTGACCGCGACATCTGCGCCGCGCGGGGCCGGTCGTCGTAGACGTCCTCGGGCTCGACGGGCCGCACGATGCTCCCCGAGAGCGCCGGCTTGTACGCGTTGATGGGCGTCTGCAGCTCCGGCACCGACTTGAGGTCGCGCATCTTGGGCGGCGGGGCTCTCAGCGGCGCGCCGTTGCGGAGCGTCTCCGTCCTCGACTCTGGGCGCGTTCGCTCCGGCGAGTTGTTGCCGTGCTTCAGGTTGGACAGGGGCGCTCGCGCCGGGATCTTGGATGGGCTGGTCTTCGTCGGCGGCGGCTGCTTCTTCGTCGACGGCCCGTTTCCGGTCGGCGTCTTGGTCATCGACCGTGGAGGCACGGACCTGGAGCTGTTGCCTCTCGAAAGCGTGCCCGTCTTTGCCGCCTTTGTTGTCGACGGCGGAGGCCCGGCCGGCGTCCTGGATCGCGTCGTGGGAGCAGCCTTCGCATCCTCAGCCTCGAGCTCGTCCAAGTACCGCTCGCCGAACACCAAGAAAGGGCGGCCGTATTCGTCTTCCCACTTCACGAGTTCCTTTCGCACCTCCGCCGTGACCTTGGGAAGCTCCTTGGCTATGCGCTTGCGCATCTTCTCTTCCCGCAGCAGCTTGCCGGGGTCTCGCTTCTCGCCCTTTTGGCCGCGCATCATGAGCCGCGAGGCATCCTGGCTCGACGCCGCCAGCTCGTCCCGGTCGCTGATCAGCCCCTTGTGCTTGTCGATCAGGGCCAGCGTCGGAGCGCGCTGTTCCCGGAGCACCTCCAGCCTCGCCAACTCCCGTTCGTGCGCCTCCAGCAGGGCGTCGCTGTAGACGTCGGAGAAGGCAGGGGTGAAGTCGAGCATCTCATCCTCGGAAAAGTACAGGGCGTCCCAGAGATCCTGGAGCCTGACGCGGGCGTCCTCGACGAACAGGTGGAGGTTTTGCCGCTTCAGCTCGTTGAGTCGCGCCAGCTCGTCCTCGAATTCGTTGATCTGCCGAATGCCGCAGCCGCGGTTCTGGTTCAGGAATGCCTTCGTTTCCGCCTCATCGACGCCGAGCTTGGCCCACAGAGCCTCGACGGCGGTCTTGAGGTCGCGCAGCCGCTTCTCGCGGTTCTTCTTCTCGTCGGCCAGCCGGTCGCGCTTCGTCTGGAGGCGGCTGATGTCCTCCTCGTGCAAGCCGAGCTGCTCGGGCGCGTCGCGATAGTACTTGACGATGGCTCCGTCCTGCTGCGCCTGCGGGATCCCCAGCTCGGCCCAGAGCTGGATGATGCTGTCCGACAAGGTCTGGACGGAGGCGATGCGACGCGTGTACTCTTCGTACACTCGCGTGAACTCGACGTCCAGGCGATCAACGTAGGACGGGGATAGGTCAAAGGTCGTGGGGATGGACTGGTTGGGGCCCGTGGGGGGGAGGGCAACCTGGACAAAGGTCGGCTCGAGATGCGACGAGTACGACTCGAGCGCATCGACAAGTTCTGCGGCAGCCTGTCAGCATCGTCATGCCCCGCGAGCGAACGACGGAAACCTGTCTGCACGTACTCTTGACCTGCTCGAAGCGCTCCTTGTGGAGCCGGCTGATCTGGGCGTGCTTCTCCTTGAGCCCCTGCAGGCACCGCGTCAGGGGATACGTGATGCGGAAGTCGTCGTCCCCGTCCTGGGACCGCCGGGACGGCTTGGAGTCGTCGAGCGACGCCTCCATTTGCCGGATGGCGGTGATGGTTCTCTTGGCCTCGTCGACCATTTCCTTCTTCTCGGCCGTGACAAGGCGCACCTGGCTGTTGAGCGCCTCGGACAGCGCGGTGAAGAGCTTGAGGGGGTTAGCAGGGTTCATCGTCGGAAGGGCGGCCAATCTCACCTCTGCCTCTCGCGCATCGCGCTCTTGGCTGGGCACGCCAATCTCGTCGAACAGGCCGTGCAGCTGGCCGATGCTGCTGTTGACCTGCTGGGCGAGGTAGCTGGTGTTGTCCATTGCGGATGGGTTGCTGAGCTGCGCTGTGGCAGGCCCGTGCCGTCAGGTATGAGTGCGTCCCTTGCGAGGTGTGCGCTATGCGCGCGCGGGAGTCCGTCTTGGTATATGCTATATGCGAACTGGTGGGTCGATGGGTTTGTTTACACGCGGCGTGGGCTCAATCGTCGCGTCATCGAGGGGCTAGGTGTTGGTTTGGTCGCTCGACGGGGCACAAGGGCATCCTTTGCGCGTCGCGAGTGCGTGGCCGCCGCGGTGCTCGCAGGCCGTGGAGTTCGAAGGGCTTTTCGTCTGCTGCGGAGAGTAGGACAGGGAATGAATCCAGTGGTGAGAAGAATGCAGAGGCGTTGAGGCTCACGCTCACGGGACGGCGAGCAGCGGCGCTCCACTGTTTAGCCGCCCGTGGCAGCGTTGGCTGGGCAACCGCCACCCGCACCCTGCACTTGCCAGGCTGCGGGGGAGGGCCTCGGACGGCGTTTCGAATAAGAAGCGCCCCGTCCACTCAGGATGCAGCCTCTCCATCCTGCAGGCTGAGAAGACGGGGGATGGCGGAGGCGGCACAATGAACCCTTTCCAGGACTGGCGTGTGCGCAAAGGACACCCCGCCAAGGACCACTGCGCCGCGGACACACCCAACGAACCTGTCCTCGAACGCGTCTGTAGCCGTCAAAGGGACTGTCGAGATGCTTTCATCGAGGCGCCGTACAGCCTGCGGACTCAGCAAGCTCGCAGCGCATTTGTGCGATTCGCAGTCTCGTCGTACTCGCGAGTCTACGTGAATATATAATGACCCAGTCTTTTCTACACCGACGCTGCCATTCACCCCTCGCATTCTCTACCACCCGGACACATCCAAAGCCAGATTGACATTACCGAATTTGTATTGCCCATTCTGACTGTCGCAATGCCGGACACTTTATTGCCATTTGGCGTTGAAGTGGACGCGCGGTATGGTCCACTTAAAAGCCCGTCCGCCCGTCAAGGACAAGCCGGAGCCCTCCTGCGCAGAAGCAGACCTGCTCGCTGGCGAATCCTTAACGAACGCTGACAGGGCGATACCCACGGAACTGGAGCCTTGAGTGAATAATCCCGTCGAAGTCGACCCAGTCCAGCAGGACAAAGTGTGAGCAATCATATATTCCATGTTTCGTTACACTGCTAGGGTGACTGAGCCCGCCACTAGCCGCCGAGATGGGTACAGGCTCCGGAATAGAACGATCCAAGAGATGAATCCAGGTTTGTCCGAACATATTCGTTCCAATGTGTGCCGAAACGTTGAAGGACTAATCCGCGACACGCGGTGCAGTAGCCAGGTTTTGATAAGTTTCCATTCAAAGCACACAGCTACTCTACCTTAGTTTTCCAATCACAATCCCGTGTCTCTCACCCCATGAAGGTAATACGAGATCATTCTTTGCGCCTTTTCGTCATTTTTGCAGATCGATTCAGGCCACGAGTGAATGTCTGGTTCGCCGAAGCTGCATGCATGGTAGCCGCATAATGAGCCGCCTCGGCACGGCTTCTATACGAGGCCGGCCGTCTAAAACGCACTGGTTCTCCTTTTTTTTCTTGGCCAATGCAACGAGAGTGCGGGGAAATATGTGAGCATAATATTCAAATTAGTATTTAGGGCTCACCGAGGCCACTTGCGAGAAGTGTCTATGCGAGGTTCCAGTGCGCTATCGTGCTTGACCATCATTGTTATCCAACCACTTCCTTTCCATCAGAAGAATCATGATGATGTTGAAAGCTCTCATCGCTTCGGCTGCCGTTGGGTATGTGCAGAAGCCATCGGACACCGTCAAGGCTGCAATGCTAACGTATCCATCGCAGAACGTCGCTCGCCTATGAGAGTCCAGAGAGTGAGCATATTCCCGCATTTATCCATCATAACAGCAGTGCTTATTGTGTAGAAATTACCACAGCCACTGTTACCAGCAAGGGCCACTCTGAGTCGTGCATCCCGACCGTCATCGTGACGGAACACCTGAAGGCCAAGGACGCCTACAATGTCCAATGCTCAACCGGATGCATCAGCGACGGTAATTTAAGCCAGAATTTGTATCGCCACTGCCTTGATCTGACGTAAACTAGGCTTTGTCACCTTGCCGTGCGGATGCACAACGGCGGACCGCGTTGTGACTAGCACCACGACGCTTTGCCCGGCAGCGCCGTGTTATTCTTGCACCGTCGGCTTCCCATTTACAACGACTGTCGAGTGTGTAAACGAAACACCTAACTAGATCTGCGGAAAAAACAAATGTGACTACCAATGCCCTTCTATGACTTCCTATGTCGGGAGCGAACTATTTCATGCATGCAACGTGTACTCGACCTCGACCGTCAGACTCAATTTTTTTTTCTTTTGAAACCACTTCATATTTGGCGAAGCTCTACTGGCCCATGTTTACTCCTCAGGACTGGTCTCGTCTTTGTAAAAGAAACAGTTCCATCGGGAGACATGCACAATTATTCGGGTCAGAGTAATATAATCATCGACGTCATTTCATTGTATTCATAGCATCTCCATCAGAGGCGATCGCCATTAATCATTCAGTGCTGGTCCATCAACGAGGCGGGCGCCATGTTACTTGTTCAAGGCTTCCTTTCTGACCTGGCGCTCAGCTTTGGTTCCCTCTTTCTTTGGAAGCTCCTTGGCAGTGACCGGGCCCGGGGCAGCTTTGTGTGGTACAAACTTTGGGTCGTCAGGCCCGGTGTCATCCATGGGTAGGATTTTGAACTTGTTCCCGCCCTTTGCGTTCTGTTAGCGGGTCATGGATCCATGATGTCAAGGACACAGGACGAAGCGACTCCGGCACATACGTCGTTCTGCTGCTGGTGGGCTTGGCCGGAATCCATGGTGAAGTTTGCCGTTGGTGGGATGCGAATAGTACGAGTGTGCAAAACGTGTGTGTATAAACCGTACAGGACTCTCGGACGGAGCATCAACGGCGGCTTCAGCATTGTTTGTAACATCTGCCGTTTCATCAGTCCAACCGGAGGATGACGTCCCTGCGCTGGCGAAGCGTGAAAGTAACTTCCAACGCGCAAGTGCATGCATACACCTACGTAATTGCAACTACTACCTGACGACCATGCTGCATCATATTACCGGGGGTCTTTAATGTTGGCACGTCCAATCGCGTGCCAGCGGACGGCATGTTTCGACTCTGGCTTGGTGTTGAGCATGCTCCACGTTCCCGTGTGCTTCGTTCGGCAGTCGGGCATCCTGGTCGGTGCGAAGACGTTAATCGATAGAGCATAGATGGCATTTTCCATGAAGCGCCTAGCAGGTGTCTCTAAGGAAGTTTTCCCTAGGTTCTGCTGTACTCTCCACGGTCCTGTTTGATGGTCCCTGTGGCCTCGGATTTAGGTAGTCGTCAATACTAGCCCTGTAAGTGCAATGCTTCAATGCTGATAGCCAGTTTCCGGCACCCACCCCCCGCAGTATCGGAGATATGAGTTCAGAGGAAGTGCCAGTCATTTCGGATCGGTAAGCTACGATTTCCATCCATCTCAGCACATCATGCTATGCTGTGGAACCTCCAGGCGTCGCACTTCAGCTCAGTGCGAAGGGGGGATAACAACAAAAGCGGCACCGCGACACGCCCCGCATCACACAACACTGACATCAGTATTATCAACGGTCAATCTAGCAGCCTTTCCTCCTCCAATAAATAAACGACTACATTCTTAAGATATCTGGCTGGTTTCATATTCATTCATTTTCTCACGGCATCCTAACGAAGGCCCGTGTTGAAGACGCTATTGTGTTCATGTTTCTTTTGCGCAGGTTGCAAAAGCGCCGCTGCAGCCATAACTTTGGCTATGT
Organism: Tolypocladium album; assembly: GCA_024341135.1. Classification (NCBI taxonomy): domain Eukaryota; kingdom Fungi; phylum Ascomycota; class Sordariomycetes; order Hypocreales; family Ophiocordycipitaceae; genus Tolypocladium; species Tolypocladium album. The sequence goes on along the minus strand of JALHCF010000168.1, from coordinate 6,932 downwards.
TATTATCTTTATGCTACGATTAGCTATGCCAATATCTTTGAATGTTTCCAAGTTAGTGGGAGGCGCGCCTAGCTTATCCTTCAAGAGACGGACTGGCGCTTCTGCAATTAGGATATTGAAGAGCGTGTGACATGAGGCGGAATAGGGCAGTAAATGCTGCAGTGACACACAAATCACAATAAATTCACCAAAGGGAAAAGGGACACTCAGAAATGAGAAAACCAAGGAAAAGGATTAATCTAATGCGGAATTTTGACTTTGTCAAGCTCCGAAATGAAAGTTTGCTCTTAGACAGCGGCCAATCGCACAGTACTGCCTTCTGTTCCGCCAGTCTTCCGACTCCGTGACGTTATTTTCAGAGTCATCCGCTGCTTCTTCAATGTTTACAGGTGTCGAGCGCCTCGAAGCTTTTATTTAAATCTTCTCGTCCTGGTACTTATTATGGCACTCGTTCCAAGCCTGCAGCAAGCACTAGACTGATTCAGCAATTATACATGGCAGACGCGCACCAAAGGGTGGCCATCGAAGCTTCACCACCATTGAAGATGCACGAAAGTCCATGAAAAAATGGAGTGACGAGTCCTAAAGAAATCATTAGAGATGGGGCCGGACAGTTCACCCTTGCGCACAAAACTGACGGTATTCACGCGGTTGCAAACGTGAGTGATCGGCGTCTACCAAGATTGGAAGTAAGAGACCCTAATCCTTCATGTTCGTCGAACCTTGCTAATGCTAGACAGAGTAGGATCTGAGCCGGAAGCCGCCCAGTTTGAGGGTGCTTGTCATAAGCGATTCATCACAATGGACCAAGCAGAGGCCTTCATTGAGCATTGGAAAGCATCTATGGCCGACGCATGGCGAATCGAGATCAAAAGAGCCTTGGATCAAGGCTACTGACCTCGTGGAATGAAGTTCCGAGCTAAAGATATACTAAAAAGAGACGGAGACCAAAGTGGAAGACGAAGAGAAAAATAATCTGTAGAAGAAGTTGTGGGAGATAGACCTGGGCAAACCTAGTTGAGTTGAAGAGCCCTGGTGATGCTGTGTCGACTCAGCATGTACCGGGAGCCGTTTTCCGAGATAAGTCGGGTTTGTTGAGATCCTGGTAGCTACTGATAGGCTTGGAACCAGGTTGAGGGATAGCGAGGACTTCTTAATGATGAACGGTGATATCTGCGTCGCTAGCGAGTGATAGTTTCTCGCCTGTCCACAGCATTCAAAATAACGACTAATCACTAATTACCATCCTAGGGATCCATCACCTACCGTGACATTACGCCCTGAATTTTCTGCCAACATAAACCTCCGGTTCATCCCTTGATTCCTTGGGAACCCAAACCGTCACATTTACTTTTATCGATATGATATTGAATAAAAATTACTAGCTATAAAGTAGGAAGCGTAGAGAGAGTGATATGAGACTTTAGTAACGGCTTAAACTATGTATACTAAATCAATAATGTGTAAGGCTTCAAGTACAAAGTGAAATTGCTGTGCTGTATTTACCGAGAAACTGAGCATATCAAAGGAATTTCTGAACACGCTTGTACGAGAGATGCTCGCATCGTGACAAGCAGTATTCGAGAGTACATAGAGCTCCTGGAGACAGGATTAGAAACCAGCCACAGCTGCGGGAGTGCACAGCCTTTCTAAGTCGTTAGTAAGCTAATTTGTTGAAGACGAACGAAACACCAAAGCCCAGAGCAACGACCGTCCGTGAAGTCTGAATGCAGACTCCAGCCCAACGGCCTTTGCAATGAAAAAGCAAGCGACAAGGAAGAGGGGAGCAAAGACACAGAGGTGGGGAATCAATTCACATCACACAATTCATCAAGGAAGACCGTGGGCGGCAACGAAGGCCGCCTCAACAACGTGGGACGGCAACATGTCCCTCCATTTAGAACTATGCAAAGCTATTGAAAAATATAAAGCGCATGAAAAAGAACGTGAAGACCATGCGTGACCATCTGATCATACGGATCAGAGTCATCCTTTTTATGTCCCAGCTTGCCAAAGCACCAAGTCTTTCCACCAATTTCCTCCGCAGCGTTAATCTCCCTTGCGCCCGATACCTGCCTCCCCAAGACAACGCCGGCCACCAGGACGGCGGCAGACCCATGCGACCATCTGATCCAGCGCCTGTCAGATCCAGGGCCTGTCAGTTCGCCCCGACAAATTCCCTGACCGTCTTTTTGAGGCAATCTCTTTACTGGAACCCCAACCCCTAGAGGCAACGCCCCCGGCGCTAATACCTTCACCATTTATTAATGAAGAATGGTCATCTTTATGGAATACCGCTATCATTACCGACGAAGATTACCAGCGGGCCCTCCATTCAGTTACTCAGGGCCTTAGTAAGTGGCCCCTAGAATTCAAGCACCTAGGGGTATCTATCCCCGAATGCGATACCGACCCTCTGGGTCGACTTCGATTCCGAGAAAGAATTTGGGTCCCCTATTCCGAATGCTCAACAGCGCTTTACCAACCGCAACCAACAACCCGCAGATAATTTCCAAGTAGGAGACAGAGTCTGGCTCTCACTGAATCAAGACTACACGCCCCTGTAAAAAATTAGACTGGAAGAACGCCCTCTATATAGTTCTTTAACCAGTCGGTTCCCACGCGTATAAATTAGACACGCCCCCAGGAGTTCACAATACTTTTCATACTTCCTTATTAAGGAAAGCCGCCGTGGATCCCCTGCCGTCCCAGCAACAGCAGGATTACCGCCCCCCGCCGATCCTTGTAGAAGAAGGTGAAGAGGAATACTTCGTTAAGAAGGTCCTCAAAACCCGCCACGTCAAGAGAGGAAAGAACAAGGGCCTCCAGGTCCTAGTTCAATAGGTAGGCTACCTGAATCCCACCTGGGTCCCCCAATCACACGTGGAAGAAACCACTGCTTGGGACACCTTCCTACGCGACCAAAACCCCCAGGAACTCACAGAAGGTTAATAAAGCCCCCAATGTTTAAAAAACTCCGAGCCCCCGGAACCCTCAAGGAATAATCAGAGCCCTCAATACATGTACCCACAAGATTAAAGCCACGGGTGCCTACCATAGAAATCAGAGCCCCCAGAACCCCCAAAGGAAAATCAGAGCCCCCAGAACTCACAAAAGAATCAGAAACCCCAAAACCCATTGAATCCCCAGAACCCATTGAATCCCCAGAGCCCACTGAACCCCCAGAGCCCACTGAACCCCCAGAGCCCACTGAACCCTCAGAGCCCACTGAACCCCCAGAGCCCACTGAACCCCCAGAACCCACAAAGGAAGAGTCAGAACCCCCAGAACCCACGGAAAAGACACTGAACCACCAGAACCCAGAAATTCAACCCTCTGGCCAACTAAGAATAGGGGACTTCGTACACCGCTTCAACCATTCCGGTGTCAGCTCCAGCACTCCGTGCACCCCGATACCATAACAGGAAATCACCCTGCCAGGCCCATCTAACTTCCGTCAGGCTTACCTCAGTACGCTGTGAAGCCTGAGCAACCAGTTTCGTGAGGGAACAGTTACCTCATGCATCCCTCGCTAGCGAAGCCATTGGCCTACAAGCCCGTACAAAGGAGCACTCGATAACTAAGAGATATGGTACAGTGAGGAGAGGCGCCACTCAGTTTACCAGGAACCGCTATACAGCACTATCAAACCCGGACCAGTGCCCTGTTTAGTTACCCCAGCACAGTCTAGTTGACTCCTTTATTTACCACAACCGCCGGACCAGTGCCCAACCAGTTGCTTCAGCGCATCGAGTCAACCAAACCAACCACTGCAACGCGCCGTCGAACCAAGACCAGTGTCCCGTTCAATTACCCCAGCGCAGCTTAGTTAACTCCTTTACTGATCACAGCGCAACGAGTCAACTAAGCCAATTGCTCGCACAGCGCCGTTGAATCAAGGCCAGTGCCTCAATCAACTGCGCAGCGCTTGCCCAGTGACCTGCGGGACCCCGAGTGCCACCCCTCCTCATAGACCCACCGACCCCATCGGCGGGCCGGCCCCGCTACACACGGCTCGGGGACCACTTTTATTTTCCGCAAAATTCATTTGTATGGGAAAACAAAAAAATCGACTCACGGCCACACGCAATAGTAACACCATGTATTTCGCATCCACACACGCATGCATGCAAATTAACAGGCCCTAGATCGTCGATTGTAGTTGGTAACATCATGAGAGAAGTCCTCCGGCCATCAATAGTCATGAACAAAATACGGATACCGTTACTCTGTGTTGTTCATGGCGGACTTCGATGACCGTGAAATCAATCAGTGAGGATGCCGACTGGCCACGTATCTCAGTCTGCATAGATGCGCAATGTCATTCCAAGAGTGAGTTCATCATTGATCACGCAGTGAACCCGATAGTTTAATCATACGCATGGCAACCTTCAGGGTCGTCTCTTAATATTATTTCATGTTACTTTCCTCATTGGCGAGGAGAAGAAGGAATACTCGATCCATGTGGCACTCGTGGCGATGCAATCTTCTGTCCTAGAAAAAATGGTCAACAACGGCATGACGGAGAGTCGGGGCAGAACAGCAGTATGCGGCGACATTTTATGAGGACACATTGAGCTCGGCGGCAATGCCTGGCTTGAAGAAATCGACAACAAGGAGGCAGGACTCGATATATCCCGTTATGTGAAACTCGTTGAAACTCGTCCTTTGCGTCAGCCAGCATGTCAGTGAGTGCAGGGTAGGTACAGGGTAGGCGCTTCAATCCACCTACCCTGCACTCACGTCAATTCACGCGTGCGCCCGCGCGCGCGTATATGCGCAATCATAATTGATGCGCATGTATCGGCGTGTACAGGGTAGGTTAGATTGGGTAGATTTGACTGACCCGGGGGTGCGGCGTTGCGCGTACCAAATCAAGAACGGCGGGCCATCCCATCGTGCTTCCCCAACAACCACAGAGTCTCTAGACCACTGTGCTATATGCCAATTCTCATCATGCGGTCTGCGCGCTGCTTCAAGGTCATGACACAACCCAAAGCGAAGCCTCTCATCACCGAACATCATCCTGCCTTCCGTCTCTTGTACAGAACAAGACCACAATTGCGTATCCCGCCAATGGACAGTCTCGTAGCAACTCAAATGCCACGCCTGGCTCATACCACTCTGAAACCGATGGTCTCCCGGATCCGGAACAAGATAACTTCGTCCACACTGGCCGATCGCCAGAATCAATCTTCAGCAAGATGCGCCCGACACCTGTGCCCCGCAAGGCAGCATAGATCCGAAACTTTCGTTTCCCTAACCGCTCTCGCAATACATGCATCATCTCCGTGGGCATTACCAGGCCCGATGGCACTCATTGGACGAAAGACCACTGGCGGCACAACTCAGACCACGGCCAACAAGTATCTCTCCTTTTTGTTTTGCTAGGTGAGTGACATGATCAAATTGATCAATCTACCCTGGTCAGTTGCACTCTCCATCATTCTTGGTGACGCTCCCCAGTTGTTGTGAGAACATGACCATCGCTCCGCGACCTAGGAGCTTCACGCTCTTCTTGACCCGACGAGCCTCGCAGTCGCATCCTGGCATAATATGCTTTTTTTTTTGGCACATTTTGAGGAATAGGGGAATGCATGGCAATTATATGGTATCTAAAGAATATTAAATGGCGCCCCTGTGCATCAAGAGGCATCTTGAAAGCGGATGTGAGAGACCCGATGCTACATTGCTGCCGTGGGGGTGAAAACATGATAACCACTTCGATCTTCTTCTTCCTGTGCAGTCATAGATTGACAACTTGGCTGAGCGGGAGTGCTATCATCTAGAAGTCGACAGCGACGCCGATCGCAGCATGAAGCTACCCGAAAAGATTAATATTTACTCAATAACCCCGGGATCCATCAAAATATTTGTTCCAGTATGTTTGAACAGCCTTGAAAGCACGCTTCAGACTTGGTATAAGCGGACAGGCGAGATGGCCAACCTGGAGGAAGCGATTACAGTAGCCCGGCTGGCGGTCGACTCGACGCCGGCCGACTATCCTAACTGGGTAGATTGATTGAACAACCTTGGAAGCAAGCTTGAGAGCCGCTCTAAGCTAACAGGAAAGTTATCTAACCCTGCAGGAAGTGATTACAGTGGTCCCGCAGACGGCCGACTCGACGCCGGCCGACCATCCTAACCGGGTAGCCTATTTGACCAACCTTGGAAACAAGCTTGACGGCCGATTTGAGCGGACAGATGAGATGGCTGACCTGGAAGAGGTTTTGTCGCAGCTCCATTCTGCCTGGAGCTGTGAGACTGCCATCCCTTTTCGCCGAGTCCAAGCGGTTGGGACGGGCAAGCGGTGGCGTGGGCGGTGCGGGAAGCGGGCATGGACGCGCCGCGCCGCTGCTGTGTGCCCAATTCGTGCACTTCGGAGCGTAGCTAATGTTGTCCATCAGTACGATACGCAACTATCCAAGCTGCACGGGGACCTATCATAGCGGAACAGGGACGTGCATGTAGATTCCGTAGAAGAGTGCCACATAAACGTGAGACCCACTCGTGAAGACGCGGGAGAGGGGGATTCCATAGAGTTTGAGGTCGACCCGACCACGGCTAGCTCCTGCCGCTCCTGCCCGCATCGTACCGCTCATCTGCTGATGTCTTCCCCTATATTGTAACTATATTCTATAGCAACTCGACTACCTCCTTAACCTGCGTTGTCTCGGTATGCTATAGCAAGTGCATGCTGCGATGCGAGTCGATCTGGGTGGTCCTCCGCTAATGTCTTGTCCCTAATTGCAACTACCTTCTGTAGTAGCTCGATTGCCTCCTTGACCTGTCCGTTATTTCGGTATGCCATAGCAAGTGCGTGTTGCGATGCGAGTCGATCTGGGTGGTCCTCCGCTAATATCCTATCCCTAATTGTAACTACCTTCTGTAGTAGCTCGACTGCCTCCTTAACCTGTCCGTTGTCTCGGTAT
>JALHCF010000165.1:25984-42483 GCA_024341135.1 Tolypocladium album | reverse complement strand
GGGGGGGGGGGGGTCGGTCAGCAGCAACTTCCAAGCCACCATGAGCTGAAGAGCGTAAATGTTACGATGAATGGCCGCTAGCATACACGATATAACTCAAGGGACCCAGCTGCAAGGCGGCTATGCCGCTGTTGATTCCAAACAAATGGAGGGGCGTTGGCATAGCCAAGACGACTGGCTTGCAAACCTAAATTAGTAGACATTGGGCCAATCGGTACTTGCGATGAAGGATTGGCGCCGGCCTGTGCAATTAGTTCCAAAAAGCCTAGGCAGCTCCTGAGGAATGTGGATAAAGACACTCTATCCCCTCTTCCTGGTATTCGTAGTTGTTTATTAAGGGCAGTCTGGCTACCATCTCATGACAGCCCATCGACCACTAGAGGCTTTTTATTCGAAGCCAATCTTGTCTCTCGAAGCTGGTCTAATATCTGATCTGATCCTACTAGCGTGAGTTACTCGTCATTGACGGTCGCTTTGTGATCATTCCACCGGATGCTCCGCACTCCATGCTCCCACATTCGCTGGCGAACTCAGTCACGATGCTCTTTAAGGCTGCAGGAGCACTTGCCTTTCTACCCTACGCTGCATTGGCCGCAGAAGCAGGCTGGTCCGGCACCCTCTCTTCACTTGACGGCGGACTCGGCGGCACCGTCAAAGTCATAAACGACACCGCGCTCATGATCTCGAACTACAAACTCGAAGACGCATCCGCTCCTGCTCTATACTGGTGGGGCTCTACTACCAACACCCTACGCTCGGGATTCCGGATCAGCAACGAACGTGTCGACAAACCTGCCACGACCGACTCCATCACCATCCAGCTCGATGCCGGCAAGACGGCGGCTGACTTTTCCGTCGTTGGCTTGTGGTGCGAGAGGTTTAATGCCAACTTTGGTCAGGCCACGCTTTCAGCGGATGGCGGGGGGAACCCCGACAGCAAACCTCCAGGGGGGCCCAGGAATGGAGCAGCGGGGGGAAGAGCGAGCGTTTATGAAGCGGCAGTAGCAGTTATGTTTAGTGCAGCGGCGTTCGCGATGTATCTCAGCTGATACCCGAGAGATTCAACACGCCCGAAACTAGATATTATGATGAGGGCCTTCAACCGGTGGCGAATGGGGTCACTAGTTCTGTCATTAGATATATGGAGTAGCAGAATTGTTGAATCGGCGATATGGTTTATCTGTTCAGCAGTTTATTGCCCTCTGCTCACACTCCTACTTGTACATGGGCGGTTCATGTTGATTGATATTGAGTTCGCTTGCACTCAGCACTGGCCGATCATTTTGCTCGAGCTACATGCAAGCTAGTGTAGTAAATACATAAGTTTTGAGGCTCGTGAAGTCTCGTTATGGTGTTGTGCATTAGATTCATACGGGCTATAGCCACTGTAAAGCTCTTCTCGTATCTGCAACTACGTCAATTGAACTTGGTTTTTCCAACCTAGTGGTCAGCTCCATGACTGCATGGGGAAAGTGGCAGCAGCGTCCTCTCGTAGCGGGCCAATGTTTGGTTGACCCCGAGGACAAGAGTATCGGTATGTTTCCTTGTGGGACCATTGTGGTACCGTTCCCCGTCGAATATCGCCTGCCAACGCCCGAGGCGAAACAGCGGGGCGAGGGCATCACACTTCAGCACAGCCCAGTTACTCTGGCTCAGCCTTATTCCGCTTCACGCGTAGGAGTTGAGAGAGGATTTGTAGATACTGTATGATGGATTGGTCTGGACTCTTCCACGCTGGAATGGCCGTAGCGGGGGAACATTCCGCAGTCTCCCCGCTCCAGGACCCACCGGTATGGTTGTATAAATTGCCCTCCTCACGACCGTACTGTACCGTAGGGCATGCGGTCAGCAGCAACGTCCAAGCTACCATAATTCTGAAAAGCGTAATGGGTACGATGAAATGCCGCTAACATACACGATAACCTCTAGGGAACCAGCTGCACGGTCGCAGGTATGGGTTGGGTAGTACTCGTAGGAATTGCCTAACCATACTGTACTATAACGTATGTGGTTAGCTGCAATTTCACCATAATACTTAAAAGCTTAAATACGAGTAGTTCCATTAAATTGCCGCTAGATGCACCATTCATTCCCAGGGGTTACCTAACAAGGCAGAAAAGGCAGAGGAGTTGCTCAGCATGTTCTTCCCGCCGTTGCTAGCAAGAGTTGACGCCGAAAGGGGCTGGCCATAGCGGGAAGCGGTACCCGTGCCGGACCTAACCCTGGAAGAAATTGTGGAAAAGGTGATGGCAGCAAAGCCGTGGAAAGCACCCGGGGAGGATGGCCTCCCTGTCGATGGTGTGGAAACGACTTTGGCCGGCGGTGAATTTCGGGTGTGGACCCCCTTCCATGCGTCCCTGAGGGACGACGGCGCACGTACTCGTAGTGCCTCCCCAATAACGGGCTGCGAAGATTATCCCGCTAAAGAAGCGGGACAAGGGAGACTATAACTTGGCAAAATTCTGGAAGTAGTCGTCGCAGAGCGGATTTCTTACTTAGTAGAGGCCTACGCTCCTGCCTGTAAACCACCTTGGGCTGAGAAAGCGACGGTCAGCCGACCAAGCACTCCTGCTCCTGCAGGAATTTATTTACAAGGTATGGAGGGCGGGCAACGTGCTCAGCCTGATTAGCTTCGACAAGGCGCTTATAATGGAGTGTGAAAGAGCGACTGCTCGAGATGATGAAGGCGAGAGGTATGCTAGACAGACTAGTGAGGTGGATGGACGCCTTCTGCTCGGATCGAATAGCCTTCGTAGTGCTGAACGGGCACACGACTGAGCAGCGAAAGTTGACCCAAGCAGGGCTCCCGCAAGGATCTCCGCTTTCAGCCGTTTAGTTCCTAGTCTTTAATGCAGATGTGGTGAATTGAAGGATCAACGCAAGGGGCGGGCTAGCGGCAGGAGGAGGGTGAAGCGATTCTATACACAATCCCCAAGCGAGCTGCCAAGAGTTAACTTGGAATCAATTGCACAGGCTGGCATCAATACCTCATCGCATGGTCGAATGTCCACTGAACTTGCAAGTCACTCGTCTTGGCATGGCCACTACTACCAGATGAAAACGCCATTGCTTCTCCCTTCGCTTGAAATCAACGTGGCATACACGGGCGAGTGGGTTGCTGTTAAATCTGGGAGCTCTCCTCTTGGCTCTGGCCCCCTCGGCTCCGCCGCCCTCTCCTCTTCTGTCATCAACTCCGAAATTCTGTGGACGTCGAGGAACGGCGGCCTGGCTCCAACATTTTGTTTTTCGTTCTTTCGCTGATCTCAGTATCATCACACTCCTTACCTAGCTTCGGCAATCACACTCCTTACCTAGCTTCGGCCATCACACTCCTTACCTAGCTTCGGCCACCTTACAATCCCTTACTTTGCGATACTGTAACACATCGGCGGCCATGGCTCTCGGGTTAGCTAGTGCTGGCACGTACGGTGCACTGAACGGCTACTGGGTACGTCTTCGACTCGTGAGCGAAAGTTGCTTGAACACCAGTTGCTAATACTCCGCAGGGCCAATCGGCCGGACAGAGCCTAAGGGCTTACTGTGACAATGGTGTTCAGTATGCCACGTTGGCTTTCGTCAACTCGGCCCCGGAGCATGACCCGTCTGGGACTGAATATCCTGGAATCAACTTTTCGGGTTTCTGTGGCAGTACTTCCTACCCTGGCAAGGACGGGCAGGAGACTCCGCTCCTCGACAATTGCCCCACCCTGAAGACGGACATTCCCTATTGCCAGTCAAAGGGTGTAAAAGTCCTCCTCAGCATTGGCGGCGAATATAACCAGCAAACCAGCAACTACAGGGTCTCCAGCAACGCGAACGGAGAATACTTTGCCGAGTTCTTGTACAACGCCTTTGGTCCCTACAAGGAGAGCTGGAAAGGTCCCCGTCCTTTCGACAGCGATTCGCAGCACGTTGCCGTTGATGGTTTCGACTTCGACATTGAGGCGATGTTTGGTATGAACCCCACAACCAAAGAACACACCACCATCGTGATTGCAATGCGCTAACCAGGTACCCTGCAGACAACAAGCCCTATATTGCCATGATCGACAAGTTCCGCGATCTTGACACGTCTCTTATAATTACCGGTGCTCCTCAGTGCCCAACGAACCCCTTATATTTCCAAATGCAGGAGATGATCCAGAAAGCCGACTTCGATGCCCTGTTTATTCAGTTCTACAACAACCCCTCGTGCGATGCTATCCCCAACAATGATATGTTCCCTGGCGAAGGGTTCAACTATGATAACTGGGTGAATATCATCGCCAACAGTGATAAGAGCAAGAATGCGAAGCTGTTTGTCGGCCTCCCTGGTAGCCAGTCGGCGGCCGGTTCTGGCTACCTCCAGCCCGAGAATTTAACGGCGTTGGTGTGCGACGTCAAGGACAAGAACAACTTTGGTGGTATCTCTCTATGGGACCTCAACCGCGCTGACAGCAACGTCTCCGGGGGTAAGGCTTACTACGAGCACGTCCTGGATGCGCTCAAGTATGGTTGCGATCCCGTACCTACCTCCACCTCCACGACCATGTCTACCGAGACCACGTCTGCCAGCTTCACCGATACTTCCAGCACTACCTCAACTGTGAGCACGACAACCACCAGCTCGACCTCCAAGGCCACTACGTCGAGCACCGGCACCAATGTCGCATCTACCAGCACTTCGAGCAAGTCTACCATGACCAGCGATTCCAGCACATCCAGCATGGCCACGACTACGAGAAGCACCACCAACGCTACCTCTACCAGCTCTACCAAGCAGGTTACCATCACTAGCTCTACCAAGTCCGACGTGTCGAGCACCAGAAGTGAGATGTCAACCACTATCTCCGCCCCGACCAGCTCGACCAGCTCGGGCGGTGTCAAGAGCTCGGTCCCCATCAGCACCTCGAGCATTGTCTCGAGCACCAGCAAGTGGACCAACTCGACCATCACCTCGAGAACTTGGGTCCCCCTGACCACCAGCACCGTCTACACCACCTCGGTCCACACCGTGACCAGCTGCCCGCCGTACGTCACAAACTGCCACAAGGGCAAGGTCACCACCGAGACCATCCCATGGTACATCACTGTCTGCCCCGTCATGGAAACAGAGACGGAGACGGGCAATATTCTCCAGCCCACTCCCTGGGGCCCTGGCGGAGTCAACCCGCTCGAGAGCACTGAGAGCACCACGACCGCCGAGGCTATGTCGACCAACCACGCCACTATCACGGTGCTCGGCGGTAGCAGCATCCTGGGGGCATTCGACAAGCCCACCGCCGTGGCCGTCCTGGCAGAGAGCTGGACCAGCACCCCGGCAGTCTCCTCGACCGTCCCTGCTAAGCCGGTCGAGGCCGTTGGGTCTACTTTGGCCATCGGCCTGACGGGTCTGATTGCCATGGTGGCTATCCAGGGGTTTGCTATGCGACTATAGGACGGAATAGCAGGGTGGTTTTCCACGTATGAAAAATCTGCAGTCGGTAATGGACTTTGACCGTGCTTGTAACCGTTCCCATACTCGGTGCGTAGGCGGGTGCGGCTCAGCGAAGCCGATGCGACTCTTGCCTTTAAAGCCGAGGATGCCGCCCGGCCTAATGCTCAGATTGTGCAGAATCGATGGCCAGACGCCCGCCTCGCCGCGGACGAGGCTTTCAACGACGATGCTATCTGGAACGTCCGCTTTGCGATGCGAGTGCCATGGCAGGAGTCCGTGCTAAGCCTCACTGAGACGACCATGTGCAGATTAGTCGTTTTCTTCTCCAAGTTGCCCGAGTGGCCGTCGTTCAAGGAGCAGATGTAAACCGGCGTTTGCCACGGGCTACATTACTGCCACCAACAAATGAAGGACGCGGTCAACGCCGCATTTTCGCTCCATTGGTTGGAGGAGAGTGATGCCAGTGTTCTCCGAAGTCCGTTCGCCACCATGCGAGGTGGGAACGGATTTCCCGCGGGACCGCGATTGGACGCATTCCTGAATGTAGACGAGGAGGCGTTGCGATCGTGCGATGCGGCGAGGCTGTTCGTCTGGCTGTGGGAGCCACAAGACTTGGCCGAACCCGTCAAGGTAGGTGGACATTAAACACATCGCGCTGACGCTACTTGCGCGACTTACCCAACGAGATCTTTCGCCGGAGGAGGCAAGACGGCGGCCGTATCGGCAATACATCGGAGCTGGAGATGCTTCACAGAGCAGCAGGTCACTCGCAGAATGCGATTGGCGACTGGGACGGGATTTGGCCGCCGGTTGTACGGGCCATGTGAATCAACCTACATGAGTAAACAAAGTGGTCGATGTAATCCGTAGTGATAGAAAATTCAGCTTCCTCCTGTACTTGATTCCTTCTCTCCCGAACGGCCCAAGTCCTTGAAATGATGGCGCCTTCAAGACGCAAGGCCCTTCAATGGCAATCGCATCTTGCCTCGCAGACTAGATGGTGGTGTCGGTGTAAATTTTTCGCTGGGATTGTAAAAGTTAATATTAAAAGAGACCGTGTGTATAGGAACCTGGTTGTGCTCATCACAAAGGAGGAAACTAAGCTGTAGCCGTTGGTTGCTGGGCGGAGGTGCAGGTCCCTCAAAGCATGGAAGCTTCGAGCTTCGATGCATGACTCCGCCCAGCACATCTCGGCCATGAACTCGAAGACTGGCATATTTTTCAGTAGGTCGCCAACCCCATCTGGGTTGATTGTTTCAGTCCATTATGTCTTAACCCTAACTGACGCCAAAGCCATATCATGAGGCACAGGCACACCCACTTCCTCGTGTCCTTCATAACTATCATCCTGCACCCATCTTTCTACCTCGGGAGAACTCATCATTCTTCTTCTATCTTTATCGATAATTAATAAATTTTGTGGTTTACAGGAGAAATTGGTCGTGATATGCGTCCTCCCACGCTGCCCAGCCATCTTGACAACTACAAAGCATTGTACTATATTGGCGAAGACGTTCAACTCTGCAGCAGTACCGAAATACCAAGACTCGGAAACATTATCCGCCTCGAATTTAAGTCGTCGAATACGGCGTCCATAGCCTTCATAGCGGTACAGGCTAAGTAAAGCAAAGAAAACTTTTGCTAACGGAGCGGTCGACGAATCGAGGCGCGTATATAGAGTTTAATACCAGACGCGGGTCTTCGCAAAGTAAGGGTAGCTCTACATAGTCGACTAACGCTAATATCAATGCACCTAAGGGTAGACAAACGCGTATGCATCTAGATAACGTCCTCTATATCATAACGGAGCTTCGGATCCTTATCTACTTGCATTACAGAATAGCTATTAGGCTAGGGAAGGGAGTAGAGCGCTATTTCAGGGGTATTTACGGCACGAAAGGCGAGGCTTTGAGGCGTATATTATTATTCGGCGCTAGCTAGTCTTTCGAGGACCCGAGCACCGCCGTCTTACCATAGAACGGATACTCGGCAATCCCGGAGTTGCCGATATATAACGGGTACGCCTATAACGAATATTATTTCAAGGCAAGCTATTACCAAGTTATCGTACAGCACTATAGCAAAGTAAAGCATAGCATTACAGAGTCTGACTATACAAAAGGGCGGGCGGTATTACTACAAACATTCTTAGGGGGGGAATTCGCGCGGTACTAGGAGGTAATAGATTAGAACGAGGCATAATATAACAGAGTATCGGTCATTAAATATTCTTTCCAGCGATCTTGCACGACGAATGATAGCATGCTTGCTACTGACGGCGACAGCGGTAATCAGTTGACCGAAAAAATCCCAGGTGACGGCTCGATGCCCGTAGAAGCGCTGCCGGTCTTGCGCGGGTATAGCTATTGTACTTGCCGATATCTCACGACATCGCCCCAAAATCGCCGAGCAGCACTAGCGGACCGCCGGACACACATTACAAGGCCCAAGATACGTGGCCACCCAGCTGCAGACATGGCTCCGCGGCAAGTTCGCGCGATATTGGACAGTGCGACATGATGCAGACGGTGATAGTGAGCGGTTGGTCGGCGACAGTGCGCTGGAGAGCATGATCACCGAGTGCGAGGGTGAGCTCAAGGCGGAAGACAATACTCGCCGTCGAAAGGGCGATGCCAAGGAGGGTCTCGATCGAGATAGTACGTGGGTCTCCCGGACGAAATGGGTCCGGCACTTTGGATCGCGAGATAAGCTCGAGATCTTCGACGCTGCCGAGTGGGTCCGCGCCAGGATTACCAGCAGAAAACGCCAGGTTCAGGACCCGGAACAGGAGCGAGAGGATGTGGCACTTATGCGGTTCGCGGAGAGCTTCGACCGCGAGATTGAACGATATTGTGCGCGACTGGACTGTGTGCCCATAGAAACGCTGCAACGACTGGCGAGCATATCGCCAACAGTACTCGAAGGAAAACCGTTCGGCCGCAAGGGCAAGGAAGCGTCGATGACCAAGTACCGGTCCGTCGGGCACCGCTATTTGGGGTTCTGCTATCGGGCGTATAGGCTTGGGCGTGACGAAGCGTTAGACCGCTGGGCCGTTTGCTTCACCGACGAACAATGGGGGCTATTCAGCGATGTCGTGTACGAGCTGGAGCACAAAAGCCCAAGCAGCAGCCAGGATAGCGGGTTTTTTTAGCGACGGGGGAAGACAGTCCAGGTCCGAGGACGAGGACGACGACGACATGGATGATAAAGGGGATGAAGGGGAAGATGAAGACGATAATATGTGCTGGATCCGCGGAGTCAGCGCTCGACAGGGCGGTGTATCGCTTTCTGGTGAGCTCCATCAAGCAGAACGTCGGCGGTAAGGTGTACGCCAACCCGCTGCTCTACTTTTGTGCCGCTCTCGGCGTCAACAAGCACCCGCTGGGCTTTGTGGAGCCGCACATGTATACCGGCATGCTCGCGTCGATCATGTGGTGGGCGCGGCTCGTTTTTCTTAAGGCCATGTTTGAACACCAGCTGCGCGACTTGGACGAGGTCAGCGTCGACGCCGTACTCGCGTTTCAGGATTAGCACGCCCGGTAGATGTGTGTCAACACGCATTCGGTCGTGACCACGATTATAGGATAGATGGCGAATGGCAAGGGCCAGCGCCAACGGACGGGCGGGCAGCCATCCACTCGATGGAGCCAGGACGGGAACGCCCTCTTCCACAGCGGGGAGCGCATCGGTATCGAGGACTTTAAGCGGACCATGCGTGATTTGATCGGGGAGGCGGAGGGCTTTTTGGATCATCAGAGCTGAGTTTAGTGTGGGCGTTGGCCGGTGGCGGCGTTTTGGTGAAATTCGGCATGCACCACAAATGGCAGTCTTCGTCGTGTCCACCACCAGCCACGGCCGCTGCACCAATGCAAATAATATCAATCGATGCGAGATTCGGTAATTTCTCTAGCTAGATTCTTTATTTAGTTTATTTCGCTAAAGTGAGTATTTTTTGCGTGATTAAAGTCAAGAATTACTAGCAAAACGTCCGAAGCTTAAGCTTACTTACGAAATCCAACGAGACATCCGACGACAAACTTCCAATAAAATGCCGTCATGGAGCTACGACCCCCTTGTCCCGATCGCAACGGCCAGCCTCCAATGAAATACGTCCATGGCGACGACCCCCCTGTCGCATCCACTTCGCCAAATCGCCGCGACGAGGCGAATGCTGCTACTGGCACCACCAACGCGCTTAGTGTGCAGGCTTTGATCCCCGCACCTCGGCTTGAAACTCCGACACAGAGAGAGATCAGAGGCAATCTATGCCCGTCGATTTGCATTGATCGCTTGACGAGTGCGCCCCTTATGCCTGATAGCGTCCCGCTACCTCCGGCCAAGGCAGACAAGGGTCGCAAACAATCACCTTCCCTTTCGACGGCCATCTCCTGGCTTCCTGCAGACTCGGTCCTTTGAGGGTCTGCGGCACGACTATTAGATGTCTCGACTATTCGCGTCCCTCTTAACCTCAATTTGACTATAAGCTATGGCTAGTATCCTCGGCCTCCCCGCCGAAGTGACACTACTGGTCTCGCGCGAGCTACCCTCTCGTGACTTCCTCCAGTTCCGGCAGACCTGCAAGGGCATCCATGAGAGAACGCATATTCACTTCCTCACACAATACTTTCGAACACGTTACGTCATGCTGGAGCATCGCAGTTTAGTTAATCTAGTCGCTATCTCACGACACCCTATCCTCGGCGCTACGGTACAAACTCTTGAGATCTGCATCGACCACCTCATAGATGCCCATGATGCTTCGACTCTAGATAGGGATACCTTAACGAACGATATAACCCGACAAGAGGCATATTCCTACAATAGTACCAGCGACGCCGAGTACACAACACCTAGCGACGACAATAATAGCCCGATAGATACGGTTGCGTACGGCAAAAGGCTAGAAGACCAAAGAAACCTCGCTAGCTCTGGTCTCGCAGTAGCATATTTGACTGCAGCAATGGACAATCTTATAAACTGCCGAACAATCGTATTAGACAATGAAACTCGCCCTTGGGGTGCGTCGACACTAGCGAGAGAAATCGGCGTGATGCCGTGTTTCCGCGTGAGCCAATGGCGGCTTGAATGTGCCGAATTTGTGCACCGAGCGATACAAGATGTCCTAGTCTCTGTGAGCGCAAGCAGCCTGCAGCTTGAAGAGCTCAATATCTACTTCGGCTTTTTGAAAGATGACAGCTGCTGCGTTAGTCCCGATATGCTCGCCATACCAGAACGCTTGGCAGCGCAGCTCAAACCCCATCTTGCCAGCGTCGCTAGCATGAGTTTAATTCTTGGGCCCGAGCGTTTGCTATATGAGACAGATGGTAATTGGGCAGCCGGTTATGTTGGATTTGTCAACCTCTTCCAAGGCCTATCGCACCTCGACATTTGCTTCGAGGGTCGCGACGAGCACCGGTGCTTTCCATTTCTTTGCGAAGGACTGAAAACACCAAACTTGGAGTCTTTAATTTTGCAATGCTTGGAATGTACAGAGGGCGATTTACTACAGCTTCTTATTCGGCACAAGAATACGCTCAAGGACATTACCTTCTACTCAATCGACATTCTTGCTGGCCGAGGTACCTGGGCATCAGTCATTCGTACAATTCGCGATACTCTTCATGTCGATAGATTGAGCATGGAGCTATGCACTTCTGGGGGTATAGATCTTGTCAAGCGTGGTGAGGGCGCTGACGACCGACCGTCTTTGCATGCGGAAAACCCGGACGAGTTTACTGACCTTATCAGGGCATTGGGTTCTGGTTCGAGTTAATCCAAGCCGTGCCTGACGCCTATCCCTAGCCCCTTAAGCATCGCATAGTGTAATTAGCTTGCACGACGTCAGTCTTCGCTGCCAGTTGCACCTTAAACTGTCGCGCGAGACAATACGTACAAGTTGCTACCTGCGATATATTAAAGGCCTATAGGGGGAACGATTAGATAACCCGATTCGCGGTATGGCATCCTGGTTGATATTTTGTTTATCTTTAGCTAAGTAGTAACTATAAAGGGGTAACGGTCGGATGACCCGACTCGTAAATATAGCGTCCTGATAGTTTTTGTTCCTTATCTTTAGCTAAGCAATATATAGCATTTAGACCTCATAGCCTTTTAGGCGCTTGTAAGTGTAGCCCCGATGAACAGCTGTCCCTGGCCAGAGTAGACATAATACTTTTCCAGTAAAGCTATCATTGGCTAGTATTACCAGGACTAGTTGTCATCAAGTATAAGCTCTTCGTCTAGATCTTCCTTAGGCAATTCCCCATATCCTATTGTACCTTTCTTTGGCCGTTGCTGTACGAGGAACCACAGGTGTAAAAACAACCTTACCATCATCATCTAACTCGGCTTTCGACTCCAAGTATACGACCTGCGGGTCGTCTTCGCTAGGCGGGACAGAGGGCTCGACAAAGACCATATAGCTCCACCACTCATCATCATCCTTATGTCCCATATACGCTTCCCGAATCTTAGGCGGCACCTCGACATCCGGACCCAAGCAGGTGTTAACAGCCATTCGAGCTAGTCGACGGGAAACTGGACGTTCGGGCCGAGTCATAAAATTATTCTTGGTTAGGTCAACCGGCAGCGACTTATCAAAGTGATGCAGCATCGGTCCATCTACACACACTATGATTCGGATGGGGCCCGATGTGGGGAATGTTTGCGCAACCGAGAGCGTAAAGACGTCCATTGCTAGCTCCGGTTCGTTAGAGAGAATGTAACTGCCGCATCAAGCCATGGTCGCACTACTAAAAACACTAAAAACATACAAATTGGTTCTGCTGCGATTTAAGCGCGGGCTATCGTAGAAGGTCGTTGAAGAGAGACGGAAAAGCGGGGGAAGAATTCTGATTAAGTACTAAGTACCAGGCACGTGATATCTACGGGCGCACATTATGGCGTGACTGTAAAAAGGCCAAATGCCTTACCGCTTCGCGGCCTTCCCTGGCTTGCCTGGACACCGTGTTTGTCCCAAAAAAGCACAGGTGGTCCGACGGGGGCAAAAGCATTATAGGTCTAAGTGATCCCCCGGAGTAGAAAGCTAAAATTACGGCCTCAGCAGGCCCTGCATACATACCCTCTCTACTCTGTAGACGTACAAAAATCCACCCATTCAGAGCTTATTGTGCAGGCCCTTTCCAGCAGTCCTCTCATCGAGAGCGAGAGCCTACAAGCTGTTATGGGGCATAGCTACGCTATACCTACGCTATTTATTTTAATTCCGTACGCGTCTTTATTAAGGATATTCTGTAATAAGCGGGGATATTTTAAACGAGATTTTCGACTTGGTTAATTAAGAGCTTTTTTTCCATGAGGTCGGGGGATAATTTCTATAATTACCTTAAAAATAAGTCGTGCTGCTAAATCTATCCCGCTCAAGACCAGCTTTCTAGGTACTCAACCCCTCCACCCGTAATTCACTTCGCCCGCAACGTCGCACCAGAGCGTCTTCCTGCGCAGCTTGCGGGACAAGAGGGGCAACGGCATACCACAACTTGCCAAACGCAGCGGCGCAGACTCCAAAGGCACGACCGCCCTGTTCACAAGATAATATGTTATCGGCAAGAGCAATATCAACGACCTCGACGCGTCAGCCACGGCAGGCCGTGACGTGACGACTCAAAGCCATCAGACGGGCCAAGACAGTCCTTATCCCCCTGCAAGGGATCTGCTGGGTCTGATTTCATGCGGCGGTACTCGAGCCGTGGTGATGCTATCTTCACTAAGAGCTCGCCCTTCACCTCGTATGCGGGCTCAATCCGCGCTCCCTCATACCTTCAAACCTTTCATTCTAATCAATCGATTGTATATATATATGTATTAGGCTTAGAACACACGACGTCCTTTTTAGAGGAAGTTGAAGGAGGATAAATCATCTTGGATAACCTTGCTAGATATGACGGAGGTAACAAGCTGCATGCCATGGGCGATGGTGTTCGTGCTAGGGCCGCCTTTGGGAGTGTGGTCTACGGTTCCATTCCTAGAGTTTGATGGCGAAAGCAGCACGCAAACTCATTAACGTCAACTCCTAATAATACTCGAAGGATTGCCTAGCGCCGCTTACGCTATCTCCTCGCCTTGTAGCCGAGCCGTCGGAGCTGAACGCGCGGCGATGCTACCACAACAAAGCGACGATGGATGGAACTGGAGCGGATTGCGAGACAAATAGGCAACCTATTTCTTGACACTTCTTATGCTAGAAGGGATCAACATCGCTTATCAAATGGACTCTATGCTCTTTTCTATGTTTGGTTTGTCATGCTTTGCCCATTTGTTAACGCTAGAGTAAAAAGATCCCTTCCAAAGGAGGACTTGGTGGAATCGGAGTTCGGGTTTACCATACGTTGTTTGCGCTCTTTTCAGATTTCTCCCTTTTATGTATGCGACGTAGAACATCGACCTGACTTTCCTAGATGCTACCAGCTTCCGCGTGGAAGGTGGAAGTTGACTGGGATTTGCATGAATTGGCGAGGATTTGCAGGAGTTGGTTGGAGTTTGCAACAGTTGGGTCGAAATTTCAGGAGTTGGTTGGAGTTTGTCGAATTTCGTCGAGGTGGCGGTGCATACACCTGACTAAGAAAATTAAAAGACAAAACATAGAGGACAGAGGGACGCAATGGAGCCTAACTTTCATCCCTCTGCTTGCTCTTGTTTCCTCCTTTCACATGGGGCCAATGGTTTGCCTCCTTTTACATGGCCAATGGTATAGACACAAAAGAAGCGTCTGGGTCAACAATATCACATGGTTTTCTAAATTCATTATCATGCTCAGGAGCTTTCCAACACTTGACAATGAAGATACTTGTGTTCCCTTCTGCTGCTTGGAAATAGTTGTTGTTTCTTCTCCTTGTCGTTTGCTTTTGAACACGCGATGTCCGTTATAATCGACATTTGGTATTTCCTTCTCCCTCAAATATACATAAATAGATATCTCCCCTCTTCTTCCATGTCTATCCAAGCTCCAGAGTCCGACATTCGTATCTGTTTCCTCTACCAATTTGCTCCTATTGCTCCCACAAGCCTATTTCTCCTACAAATACACGAAATTGTAAGTCTGCCGGCCAGCGCTACGCCGGTACCGGTTGAATGGTAAACTAAACTATTACCTCTTTAGATGTGTCTAACCACGCGCACCGTGTTCCAATGTGGTCATTCGATTGACTCGGAACCCTCACCTTGCGCTCAGGTTCGAAGCGGACAGCCTTGTCGTCTTAGGATCACCAATCCTGTGCACGCGCCCTACAATTGTCCTCAAGTCCAGTGCCAAACCCCTCCTTCTAGTCAGTAACTAGAGAGAATCTGTTTTATTCTGGGTATTATGGAGGACTCGATTTACAAATGGAGATGTTAGGAAGTCAGAATAGGAGACGCTCGTTATCTCTAACTTTTGTATACTTGACGTGGCAAGTCCATCGAGAATGTTACAAGAGCATCAATCGTTTAAATAAACTGTTCATCACCAAATTTAGCAAGGCTGGAGAAGCTTTTAGTGTCATTCACACCCCATTGATGGCAACTTGCATATATTCCATCCGGTACGGGCCATCTCGCTAGGCTTTATTTTATCTATCCTGATCGAGCGTAGCTAGGAGCTCGGGGCGTCGCTTGCGGCCAAGGCCCAATGCACATCCTGGGTATACCGTCTCCTCGACATAGCCACGAACGCGGGAATCAAGATATTAAGGGGACATTGCTTTCAAGATGCCATGCACGAGATTAGGGAGAACGAATCGGCGGGTCGCACCCCGGGCTTCACCAGAAAATAGAGTGTCGCAAATTTCACTCAACGGGTAGGCTCGACGATTTCCGTAGTCCACGATAGCTAATATTCATACACGTCATAGTTTCAAAGTTACAGGCGGAAGCATCAGCTCAGGCTGCCAAGCCATATACCTTTCCGCGGCATTGCAATACCGCTTAGTATCGGCGGGGCCAATTTCGATATTATACGATTACGTTATGAGGAAAGACGGGACTTTATCGTAGGACGTCGGTCGTCGTTTAATGCTTTCGATTCTACTTCCTCCGAGTCCGAGTACTAGATAAAGCTCTTTCGCGATAATAAACTTGCGCAGTCTAGGGTATAGTCTACGAAAATGAATTTAAGGTGCAGGACTGTAAGCATTATATGCTCATGCGGAAAAGAACCTAGATCAAAACTCCACTGAGAGCATTATATTTTGTTTCATGGGCATGCCACCATCACCTCACCCTCATGGTTGGGGAATCGAACTAGAGCTCGTGGAAACGCCCCATACAAATGGCGAAGGCGCTCTCTAGTGGGCTGCTCTTGAACAGACACGTCTCCTTGGACGTCCCTCTGACGCCCGTCATTTGCCCGGCAAGCAAGTATGATTTGGAGATGGCTACAATCCGAAATTTATCCTGGCTGTCAAGTTTTGGAGCTGCAGGCATATTTATCAGCCTCGGTCCACGTCCCGTGGACTTCGCGAATGCTGTGATGAGCTGCGTTCCTCAGTGGGAGCGTCCCCATGCCCAGATGAGAGGCAACCCAAAGGACCCGGACGCCCTCAAAGATCCGCTCTAGCGAGCGAGTCGATCCAAGAGGCCAAATTCGGAGAGGTTTTGCGTAAAAACGCATAGTTGGCCATATACATACTATACATAGTGGACCGTCTTCCCGTCCGGTTCATTTACAAACAGCCACTTAAGCCATATGTACTTACTAAAATTCGGAGCAGACGAAGTGAATCTCGCACGCCCGATATAGGCTTGTTGGCTGAGGTGGACTTTTTTTGGCCGCGAACCGCTCGCATCCAACGCACTGACTCGGGCGGATCGCCTTTGGGCGAAGGATAAGACGATATTAAATGAGGCCGACTCCGCCTCACCACGGCTATTGCGAAGCTTGTTTGAGCTACCAGTGATTCTTCCCTTCGATTCTACTTCTGCTTCTTCTTCCCATCTTTAGCAGTCGTCTTTGGAAGCTCGAAGCTCAGACATTGAACAACTCGAAATTGATACCCGCAACCGTCCATCGCCATGGTGCAGACTCAGTACCATAACCAGGCTGTGCAGAGCAACAAATGGGAGGCCAGTCTATGCAACTGCTCGCCTT